>PVKV010003557.1:0-52675 GCA_004027835.1 Alouatta palliata | reverse complement strand
ATTTCCAGTCAGGGAAGCAGACTCACTCCGAAAGGCGAGATATTTCCAGTCAGGGAAATTGAGCTTTGCCCCAAAAGTTGGAAAAACGTGAGCTAGAGCAATGAAAAAAGATATTCAGAACTTCTCTTTCCCCTCTTCTTGAGGAAGAGAAAGGTATAATCTGTAGAGCTGTTTTGGGAGCCTAGGAACGTGAACAACCCCCCCAGCCAAAACCGACCTACAGCGAATCAAACATTTCCCACCCAAGACCCCCGGTGGGACAATAAGCAGCCCACCAAGAAAACATGCAGGAAAATATGCTTGTCTAGGTCTTGAGGATCCTCTTGGGCAGAAAATGTTGAGACTTAATTTCGTCACCAACAATTGGCCAAATATTAACAAGAAATTACAAAAAAAAAAAAAATAGAGAACTAGAAAGATAAACCTATAAAAAAGCTTCTAAAAGAGAGAGAGTTCAAGAGGGCGTGAAACTGTTGAGGTAAATGGGTGGGCTCCTCGAAGTCCACCCGGAGGATTCAACACCACCCCAGGCAGGTCAGGTGGCCTGGTGGATCTTTCCCACCCCCAATTCCTCAGGACCCCTCCACCCATCCTCCCTCCCCCACAGCCCTACATAAACAATTCTTTCAAGAGAATTGACTGATTGTAAAAATTAGGAGGAAGGAGAATAGATAAGAAAGACATGGAGTCAGAGGACTTTTTTTATTTTAAATAATTTCTGGCCAGGCGTGGTGGCTCACGCCTGTAATCCAAGCACTTCGGAGGCCAAGGCGGGCGGATCACCTGAGGCCGGGAGTTCAAGACCAGCCTGACATGGTGAAACCCCGTCTTAAAAAAAAAAAAAAAAAGAAATTTATTAAATTTAAAAAATAATAAGAAAAAAATAAATAATTTCTTACATGTTTTTGACCTGGCGTATTTAAATACTGGTGGGAAGGAATCACATGAAAGGATATAACTGATGATAGTTATTTTTGTTAGTACTTCCCGTCTTGTCTGGGCTGTGCAGATCCAGGCAGGCAGGGCCAGGGACAGAAGCTAAGGCCCCGGCCAAAGGTGTGAACTATTTCAACTTTTCCCAAACCAAACTGGAAAGTAGGGCAAAGAGAGGAGGTGCCTGTCTTCAACACTGGATGAGCCAGGTTGGGGCCCAGGGCACACCCAGGGGCCTGGGATTGTGTGGAGAACAAAGTGTCCCAAGGCTGGAGCCAGTCCTTGGCGATGGGGGACAGGGTGGGCACACAGCAGCTACATCCAGTGACAGACAGACTTGCCACATGCTCCGACTTCCTCATTAAAACCCTGCCTGTTGCTTCTCTGCCCACCTTCTCACTCCATAGTGTCCGTGCCTAGCTGCCACCTGTTGTCTCAGCTCCACTTCCCCACCTCCCATCGCTGCTCCCGCCTTCCGCTCTCATCATCCCTGAAGCTGGCTCACCAAGGTCACTTTCACCTCCTTGTCACTTCCAGTGAATACCTTTTAGTCCTGATCTGTGTTGACTACTCGGAAGCCTTAAGGCTGTTGGTCCTGTTTTGAAACTCTGTCTTCCCGTGTCCTCCATGAAGCCGCTCTCTCTGGGAACATTTATTCCTCCTCCTAAAACAACAACTCATTTATTAAGCACCTAGTCTCTATGAGGGCTTTACATTCATTATAGATAATCCTCACCTGGATGCAAGATGGGTTAATGAGACAGATGAGGAAACCAAGGCTCAAGGAGATCAAGCGGTTTTTCTAAGGCTCCATGGCAGCAGGTGATAGAGCCTGGATTAGAACCCAAGTTTGCTCTACTGCCCTCAACTCCAGCTTGTTGTATTCCTAACCTCTTGGGCCCCTCCTCAGCTTCTTTGGTGGGCTGTGCTCTCAGCCCCTATCCTCTTCTTCTCACAATTCAAATGAGCACCTCTGTGTCTGTGGCTTCAGTGCCTGTTTTTCCTTTTTCTTTCTTTTTTGAGACAGAGTCTTGCTCTGTCTTCCAGGCTGGAGTGCAGTGGCGCAATCTTGGCTCAACCTCCACCTTGGCGGCAACCTCTCCCTTCCCGCTTCAAGCAGTTCTCGTACCTCGGCCTCCCGAGTAGCTGGGATTACAGGCACGTGCCACCATGCCCAGTTAATTTTTGTATTTTTAGTAAAGACAGGGTTTTACCATGTTGGCCAGGCTGGTAAAACCTCCTCTCAAACTCCTGACCTCAAGTGATCTGCCTGCCTTGGCCTCCCAAAGTGCTGGGACTACAGGCATGAGACACTGCGGTCAGCCAGTGCCCATTTTTGTGCTGACAATGCTTTCATACTAATGCAGACCTCACTCCCAAGTCCCAGACTGGCATGCATTGTTGTGGTTGCTACTTATTGTCATTAAGATTTGTGGAGCATTTACTTGCAGGGTTCTTTATATACAACATCATCTCATTAAATCCTTAGAACGGCTGGCGTGGTGGTTCACACCTGTAATTCCAGCACTTTGGGAGGCTGAGGTGGACAGATCACTTGAGCCCCAGAGTTTGAGATCAGCCTGGGCAATGTGGCAAAACCCCATCTCTACAAAAAATACAATACAAGGTGTGGTGGTGAACACCTGTAGTCCCAGCTACTTGGGAGGCTGAGGTGGAAGGATCCCTTGAGTCCGGGAGACGGAGGTTGCAGTGAGCCAAGATTGTACTCCAGCCTGGCTAACAGAGTGAGACCTTGTCTCAGATTTAAAATAAAATAAAAATCCTTACAACAACCCTATGATGTAGTTACTATTATCCTATTTTCCACTTAAGGAAACTGAGCATTAAAGAGATTAATCAGGCTGGGCACAGTGGCTCAAGCCTGTAATCCTAGCATTTTGGGAGGCCGAGGCAGGCGGACTGCTTGAGCTCAGGAGTTCAAGACCATCCTGGGCAACATGAAGAAACCTCGTCTCTACTAAAAATACAAAAAATTAGCTGGGGGTGGTGGTTCACACCTGTAATCCCAGCTACTTTGGAGGCTAAGGCATGAGAATTGCTTCAAATCGGGAAGTGCAGGTTGCGGTGAGCCAAGATTGCACCACTGCACTTCAGCCTGGGTGATAGAGCAAGAGACTGTGTCTAAAAAAAAAGAGAGACAGAGATTGGCTGGGCGCAGTGGCACACACCTGTAATCCCAGCACTTTTGAAGGCCAAGGTGGGCGGATCACGAGGTCAGGAGATTGAGACCATCCTGCCAGTATGGTGAAACCCCATCTCTACTAAAAATACAAAAAAATTAGCTGGGTGTGGTTGCACATGTCTGTAATCCCAGCTACTCAGGAGGCTGTGGCAGGAGAACTGCTTGAACCTGGGAGGCGAAGGTTGCAGTGAGCCGAGATCTCGCCACTGCACTCTAGCCTGGTGACAGAGTGAGACTCCATCTCAAAAAAAAAAAAAAAAAAAGAGAGAGAGAGAGATTAATGAACTTGTCCCAAGGTCAACAGGAGTCCAGGCTGTCTGACCCCAGAGTCATTCTCTTAACTGCTGTGCTGACTCAATGTCCTCTCCCAAGAGGTCTCACACTTGACATGTCTGCATCTGAACTCATCTGTCCATTGCCTGGTATATGACTATAGGCAAGTGAGTGAATGTCTGAGCCATAGTTATCAACTTGCCCAAAGCCTGTCCTTCTCCCACGCTGTTTAAATAAACAGTCCTGCCGCCTCCCAGTCAACAGGAGCTGCACAAGACTCTTCCCTTTCCCTTTCCTCCCCACCACTCACTCATCAAGACATGGTGATTGTGTGCTCTAAAAGCCCCATTCTCACGGCCCTGGCTCTAGTCCTCTCCTGCCCGGACACAGCAAGAGCCTGCTCTCAGGCCTTCCCCATCATTCATTCAAAGAACCTTCCTTAGGCCTGCTCATTTTCTCAGCCACCATGGGACACACATTCTCTTCCCTCCTAGCCCTCCTCTGCACAGCCCAGAGCAGTCTTTCCAACACACAAAGCTTACCAGGTCTCCCCAGCTCCCTGAACCCCTGACTCTGAGCAAAAGCTCCAGAATCTCAGCCTGCCTTTCAAGCCCCAGACTGTGTGGTCCCACCTCCTCGGCAGCCCCAGCGCCTACCTGACCCCCTTCTGAGCACAGGAGCATTTGCACCATGGCTGCCTTCCAATCTGTCCTTTCTCCTGCCCTGCCCTGCATGGGTAGGGGATGTCCTCTGTCTCTCCACAGCCTCAACCCCACTCCCCATATGGGTTTTTCCAGTGTCACTAAGCCCAGTGGTAGGCATGCTAAGGTGTGCAAAATCAGAAATGTCTATTTTATAAAAACTAAATATATGCTTGGGCAATAATGTGAATGTATTTAATGTCATAGAACTGTACACTTAATAATGGTTAAAATGGTGCCTGGGTGTAGTGGCTCACACCTGTAACCCCAGCACTTTGGCAGGTTGAGGCAAGAGGATTGCTTGAGCCCAGGAGTTCAAGACCAGCCTGGGCAACACAGGGAGACCTGTCTCTACAGAAAATTTAAAAATTAGCTGGACATGGTGGTACATGCCTGTAGTCCCAGCTACTCAGGAGGCTGAGGTGGGAGAATGCACAAGCCCCTCTGGGCAGCAGTGGAGGGCAGATATCAGGGGAACATGAGTAAAATGTTGAACATATAGGAGTTGGCTGGATGAAAGGGATGGATGTAGAGGTCACCTTGGGGCAAGGAAACAGCATATAGGAAGATGTAAACATTAGTTTCCTTTTGCTGCTGTAACAAATTACCATAAACGTAGTGGCTTCAAAAACACAGGCTGGGCATGGTGGCTCACCTCTATAATCCCTGCGCTTTAGGAGGCCGAGGTGGGTGGATCACCTGAGGTCAGGCGTTCGAGACCAGCTTGACCAATATGGTGAAACTCGGTCTCTACTAAAAATACAAAAAGTCAGGTGCCTGTAATCCCAGCTACTTGGGGAGGCTGAGTCAGGAGAATCGCTGGAACCCGGGAAAGGAGGTTGCAGTGAGCTGAGATCGTGCCACTGCACTCAGCCTGGGTGACAGAGAGAGACTTGGTCTCAAAAAAAAAAAAAAAAAAAAAAAAAAAAAAAACCACAGATTTATTATCTTACAATTGACTGCTCAGAGGTCTGAAATCAGTTTCAGTGGGTTAAAGTCAATGTGTTGGCAGGGCTTGTTCTTTCTGTAGGTTCCGAGAGGAGAATGTATTTCCTTGCCTTTTCAGCATCTAATGGTTGCCTGCATTCCTTGGCTTGTGGACCAGTACTCCATCCTCAAAGCACAGCACTCCAGTCTCTGCTTCCATCATCCCACTGCTGTCTCCCCTGACTCCTCCTGCCTCCCTCTCTCCTGTTAGGACCATTGTGATTTTATCACCCCACCCCAGATAATCCAAGATAATCTAATCTCAAGATCCTTGACCACATCTGCAAAGTCTCTTTTGCCGTATAAGGTAATATTCACAGGTTCTGGGAATTGGGATGTGGACATCTTGGGGACCACTATTCAGCCTACCTCGAGGGGAGTGGCATATTATCTCACAGTCTTTAAATGGCCTCCAATTTTATCACCAGGTTGAAGATAAGGAATGGGAGGCTCATAGAAGTTAAGTGATTTGCCTTCGACAGGCAGACAGATAGACGATAAACGTTTTTTAAAACAGACAGAATACAAAGAAAAATGCAACAAAGTGCTCAAAACCTCACCACCCAGAAATGATCGGTATTACATTTTGTAGCCATATACATAATATAGAGAAAGAAGCATTGAAAGAGAGAGGTTAGAGAGAGAGCCAGACAGGTAGAAAAAATAAGAATGGGACTGTTCTCATAGTCCTAATGGGACATACTATAGAAACTATTTTTTTAACCAAAAGTAGAAAATGTACATTTATTTGAGTTTAATAGAGGAAAAAGAAACTGAAGTGAAAATGAAGGAACAGCTGAGATATTCTTCACCTTAAAAGAATAGTCATTCCTAACAGACCTCTCTCAAACACCATTTCAATTAAGAGGTTGGGCCAGGCGCAGTGGCTCACACCTGTAATCCCAACACTTTGGGAGACCTAGGCGGCAGGATCACTTGAGCTCTGGAGATCGAGACCAGTCTGGGCAGCATAGAGAGACCTTGTCTTTAGGAAAAAAAAAAATTAAAAATTAGCAAGGCATAGTGGCACATACCTGTGGTCTCAGCTACTTGGAAGGCTGAGGCAGGAGAATTGCTTAAGACCAGGAGGTCAAGGCTGCAGTGACCCGTGGATAGCACCATGGCACTCTGGCCAGAACAACAGAGCAAGACCCTGCTTCAAAAATAAAAAGAAGCAATCTTTGTAGCAATGTGTAAGAAAATAAATAAATAAATAAATAAATAAAAAGGAGGTTAGAGTAGGATTTTACCATTGCACTCTGATTTTATCTGCTATTTATTGACTCAGCTATGTTGAACAAAGATGTGATTAGTACTTCTGCTCTCCTTGCCATCCCACCTCTCCATTCCAGACAGTGCATGTAACCTTTGATTCCCCCAAGACTTTACTAAAAGCCTATTGTTGACCAGAAGCCTTACTGATAACATAAACAATTGATTTGCACATATTTTATATGTTATATATATTATATGCTGTATTCCTACAATAAAGCTAGAGAAAAGAAAATGTTAAGAAAATAATAAGGAATTAATAATATATTAATATTTACTATTCATTAAGTGGAAGTGGATCATGATAAAGCTCTTCATCCTTGTCTTCATGTTGAGGAGGCTGAGGAGGAGGAGGAAGAGGAAGGGTTGGTCTTGCTGCCTCAGGGGTGGCAGAGACAGAAGCGGGAGAGGGAAGCAGGAAAGGCAGGCACTCTTGGTGTAACTTTTATTGATTTTATTTAATCTGCGAATAAGTGGACCTGCACAGTTTAAACTTGTGTTGTTCAAAGGTCAACAGTATTCACATTGTTTGCAATTAAAATTCCCACAGTGTAATCTTAGCCTAAATGGAATTAAGGTTAATTCCTAAATGGAATTAATGTTACCACCAGTTCTTTACCAGGAATCTCCCTTTCTCAGTTCCTGAATTTGACTAATCTCTTGGCTGACTGGATTTTGTCATTGAGTAGTCTTCCCTGGAAAGGTTCATGAGTACACCATCCCCCAAATTCATGATTGAGATGAACCACTCTGTTGGTTATGATTTAGGGTGACACTTTTTTACCCTCAGAACTCTGCAGATATTGCTTCATTGTCTTTATTTGTCAAATGCTACCTTGGAGAAGTCTGAGACCAGACTGAATTTTCCCCCTTCCCCCTTGTAAACAAATGACTTGCCTCTTCTGCCTAGATGCCTTAAGTATTCTTACTTTAGCCCCAAAATTTGGTAACTAAATCAGTGTGTCATTTTTCTTTTTCAGAGGGGAGGGTCTCACTATGTTGCCCAGGCTGGCCTCAAACTCCTGGGCTCAAGTGATCCTCCCACCTGTCTCCCAAAGTGGTGGCATTACAGGTGTGAGCCGCCTAGCCCAGCCAAATCAATATGTCTTAATGTCAATTATTCTGTGTCAATTTTTCTGGTATATAGTATACCCCTTTCAATCTGAATATTCAGTTCTTTCATTTCAAGGGAAGATTTCTGTATTTCATACCTTAATATCCTTTTATGTTCCATTTTTAGAACCCCTACTTTAGGACTGTTAATAGTTAAGCGTATGGTAGCTTGTCTTTGTCCTATCATCTTCTAATTGCTTTAATAACTTTTCCCACCATGTTTACTCTCAAAATCTCAAGCCTTTCCTAGACAACATTATTTTATTATTATTTTTTGAGACAGAGTCTCCCTCTATCACCCAGGCTGGAGTGTAATGGCCCGGTCTCAGCTCACTGCAACCTCTGCCTCCTGGGCTCAAGTGATTCTTCGGCCTCAGCCTCCTGATCAGCTGGGACTACAGGTGCGCACCACCATGTCCAGCTAATATTTTTGTATTTTTTTTTTTTTTTTTTTTTTAGTAGAGACAGGTTTTCTACTAAACCAGATTGGCCAGGATGGTCTCAATCTCTTGACCTCATGATTCGCCCGAGTTTGCCTCCCAGAGTGCTGGGATTACAGGCATAAGCCACAGCACCCGGCCTATTTTGATTTTTAACCAATATCTAATGGTTAAAGTCTATTAACGTCTATTATATTAATATCTATTGTGTTTTTCTGTTTCTAGTTTATTACATATTTAATAATATGATTTCAGTCCTCTACTATCTTACTTACTTCTCTAAACTCCCTTTCATCTCATTCACTGTTTTATCATCTTGTCTGAGTTCTTTATTCTCCTGATTTCATGCTATTAATAAGGCCTTCCATAACAGGAAGGATTATCTAGGACTCTGCTTTTATTCCTTTGGTTGTGTTTTCTTCTAGATTGGGGTCTTCATCTGTTTTTATCATCATCTTCCTTGCTCCCTTCCTCCTCCCCCTTCCTTCTCCCTTCCTTTCTTCCACCATCTCTCCTTCCTGCCTCCATTTTGGCTGTGGTCTTGGTGCCTGAAGGCCATGCCATTCTCTTTCCTCTTACTCCTCTCTGCTGGGGGCCATGTTTAGCCGATCTCTCCCTGCCTTGGTGTGCATGCCCTGGAGCCCCTTCCCAGCTTGTCTATGCCTGTTTATCTCCCCGGAGGGTATGGTTTGCAGGCTGGCTGTTGCTTTTTTTTGCAGGGGGCTGTTGTTGCCCCCATCACCCATGATTTCTATGGCCTGAGGATGCCTGGCTAGGGCTGCCTGCTGTCCTTGATGGGGCCTGAGTGCTGTCCCTCCTCTGAGGCCCTGTTAGACATCTTGTTCCAACTGGTGAGTGGGGCACAGCCTATTCCTGTAGGCACTGGCTTGTCCCTGCCAACCCCATCCCCTGGAAGACACCAAGCCATGCAGCTCTTCTTGCTTCTCCTGAGGTCTCATGGAGAAAAACAGGGGCCTCTCCTTACAAAGGTTTTTTTCCAGACTTTTCCTAAGCCTGCCTACTTACTCAGCAGTCCACGTAGATGACAGGAAATTGTGTTTCGTGGACCCATCTTTTCTCAGGGCTACATTTGGGAAGGGGGTTAGGAGACATATTACTCACTCACTGCACCAGAATCTTCTGTTATTTCTTTGGCTGTCACATTTTAAGGTTTATAAAAAGGATTTCCTTGTTTGCTTGGACTTGATGAGTTTGTAGTAGCGTTGTTGTTTTTATTTTGGCTTGTGTTCGTTTTATTAGAGGGGGGTGGGGTGGGGGGATTCTGTGATGGTGCTACTTTGCCTCATTAACTCAGAGGTCCCCACCTTGCTTTGTCCATACCTCTCCCCTTGGACCGTCCCCTCTGGCAGACCCAGTCCCCAGCACTTTCAGGTTCCTGGGATGAGACAAGGGCCCATAGAATTAGGCCTCAGCACACAGTGGGTTTCAGTCCGAGGAAGACAGGGAATGAGCGGGGAGCATTTCATGGAGACAAAGTCAGAGGGAACTCAGATACTTCTCGGGAGGGCATCTGGGCAGAAGCACAGAATGAACCAAGGCATGGAAGTAGGAGAGGATGGGAACAATTATCAGGGAACAGGAGGAGTCCAGCTGGAGAAATGCCAGCTGGAGAAGCTGGGGAGAGGCTGGAGCCGTGGGCAGGCAGGGCCCAGGTAGGGGCTGCCCTTGTTATGACCAAAGCACTTGGCTCTTGGGTCTGGAATCTCAGGGATACTAATGGTGGGCGGGGCAGGTGTAGTAGGGAAGCCTGGTTCCTGTCTCTCCTCCCCTCAGCCTCTCCCAGAGGCCTCCTTTGACTGCTCCTCTCTTGGTGCCTCCCTGTCCTGGTGACCCCCAAGGTGTTCCTGTTGTTGTCCTGACAGCCGCAGGTGAAGCTTCAGTCATGGCGACACCAGGCACATGCCATCACATGTGGTAGCACTGAATATCTGGTATGAATGTAGCACAGATGTGCCCCTGGCCACCTAGCCACACTAAAACAAACACAGTGCACAGCTGAATACCATCACCGCCATTTGCACATGATGGTGCGGTGACACATGTTGTTGTGGGCATACTTTGCACACAGCCCCACAGTCTGGCTCCTTCTCTGGGTCAGTTGCTTCCAAATCTCCTGAGAGCCTGTCCTGCCCCCTGGTGGCCATTCGCCAAGCCACTGCCCCTCTGGAAGGACCCTTTCTACCTCCTTCTTACCTTCGGGCCTAGAACAGGCTCCTCCCTCAAACTGGAACTATGAAGACCAGGCCCCTCAGACGTCCTCCAGACCAGCCTCCCCCTGCAGATGTCCTCCAGACCAGACCAGACTACCCCCCAAACATCCTCCAGACCAGCCTCCCCTTTCAGAGGTCCTCCAGACCAGCTTCCCCTGCTGATATCCTCCAGACCAGCCTCCCTTCTGACGTCCTCTAGACCAGCTTCCCTGCTCAGACATCCTCCAGACCAGCCTCCCTGCTCAGAAGTCCTCTAGACCAGCTTCCTCCCTCAGACGTCCTCCAGACCAGCCTCCCTGCTCAGAAGTCCTCTAGACCAGCTTCCTCCCTCAGACGTCCTCCAGACCAGCCTTCCCCCTCAGACTGGTGCTGTCAAGCAAGGCCTTCCTCAAACAGGGTGATCAACATCCCAGTTTGCCTCGAACTGAGTATTTTCTGAGACTTCTAAAACTGGGAAAGTCCAGGCAGACTAAAACTAGTTGGCAGGTCTATGGATCCGTGTGCCTTCAGCTCAGTCTCCCCTTGGACTGGACCCATCAGACCAGGCCCTTTCAGACACCCCTAGGTCAGCTTACCCCTCAGGCTGGCCCTTTCAAACAAAAGCTCTTCTGATGCATGTCCCAGACCAGCCCTGGCTCTGGCTCATCCTGTTGCACAGGCCCTCTCAGACTCACTCACCCTCAGATTGGCTTCCCTGTCAGCCTGGCACTGTCAGGTCCCTTCCAGCCTTTCCTCAAACTGGCTCCATCCGACCGCCCTCCTCAGACCTCCTTCTTCTCCCCATCCTCTGAGAAGAGGCAAGGTGGGGAGATTACATCCAAATCCCTCTTGCCCCCAGGACCTTGGCCTGCATCTCCAGGCAGGCACGGCCTTCCCAGGGCCCGGTGGCTCTGGGCTGTGGGCCTCAGGACCTGCAGACAGGCAGGTGCAGGATGTAGGACTGGGGCTGGAGCTGGGCATTCCATTCTCTCCACGTGAGAATGAACTTTCTTGGAGTTCCTGCCCACACAGGCAGAGAGCTCACAGGCTCCGCGGAGTTCTCAGGGCCGGAGGCTGCCCACGAGGGACTCTTGCCTGGTGTTGCCCTCTCTCCTGGCTGGCTGCTGGGAATGCACACCAGACATGGGATGTCTGTGCTGAGATATGCCAGCCTGGGAGCAGGAATGAAGGGCAGGCGGGTGGCCGAGAGGGGGCAGCAGAAGCCAGGACAGCCCCTGGCGCAGGCCAGAGAGGAACTGCGGCCACAGGCTGGGGTCTGGATGGAGGTAGGAGCACAGAGGGAGGCAAAAAAGAGAAGCACTGACAGAGTCAGGGAAGAGGGAGACACATGGAGACAGGGAGAGACATATATACAGAGAGACAGAGAGATGGGGATGGAGACACACGAGGCAGAGGGAGAGGGAGAAGGCAGAAAAAGGGAAGACAGACAAGGAAGAACAGACTCGAAGACAAGCATGGAGACAAAGAGGGATGGATATAGAGACAAGGAGGGAAGAAGAGACACAAATGGAGACATACAGAGAGATAGGGATGGAGCAGAGACATACAGAAAGAAATGAAGCTAGGAACCAGGACAAAGACAGACTCAGAGATAGGAATGGGCGAGGTGAGTCATGCCTGCAATCCCAGCACTTTGGGAAGCTGAGGCGGGCGGATCGCCTGAGGTCAGGACTTTCAGACCAGCCTGACTGACATGGAGAAACTCCATCTCCACTAAAAATACAAAAATTAGCTGGGCGTGGTGGTGGGCACCTGTAATCCCAGCTACTCTGGAGGCTGAGGCAGGAGAATCACCTGAACCTGTGAGGCGGAGGTTGCAATGAGTTGAGATAGTGCCATTACACTTCAGCCTGAGTGAGACTCTGTCTCAAAAAAAAAGAGACAAACACAGAAATAAGAATGGTTTCTTCAAGAAGAGTGGGGTCGGGTGCACAGAGACAGCTCTAGAGTTGTAACAATGGGGCAGAGCCACACTGGGAGGAGAGATCAAGTGGGCAGGAGGCTGATAGGCAAGGACTTAAGAGCCCGGGCCGAGCCCCAGTGTATCATGGGAGCAAAAAGAAGTGGGGGGCTGCAATGCACCTGGGGTCTGGGATCCTAGCCTCCCCTTCCCCCCACGCCTCAGGGTTGTTTTAATTTTCCAGATTCTGTTTTTTGCTCCAAGAACTGATGTCTATACTTATTATGCCTAGCTCCCCAGAACCACTGTGGGAACTGGATGTGGAAGGATAGTACTAGAGAGAGGCGGCAGCCAGCAGCTGAGATCCTCCAAGGTGAACAGCCTCTGTGAGGCCAAGGGCCCAGGACCCACAAGGAGGGTGACCACCCCCAGGCCCAGGCCAGTTGTCTAGTCAGAGGCAATGATGCTGCCCCTCCAGCTACCCTGGGCTTGAGGCAGAGCAGGGTCTCTCTCTTAGGGCTGAGGGCAGAGAGATAGAGGCTCCAGTCCTCCCCTCCATTGGCCTCTGAGGCTCCGGCAGGCCCCCTCCCCTCCTTCTGCCCCCTCCTCCTGAGGCCCCACATAATTGCTTTCCCATGTTGCTAATGGAGGCCAGATTGCTGATGCCCAAGCTCTGGGTGGGCGGTGGGTAGGTCAGGACTGACCAGGGCTCTTAAGACAGAAAGGCAGCACAGGCCAGAGACTCCTCACTTCAGTCCACCCACCCCAAAGATGAGGGTGGAAGTTCTGGCACAACCCAGGAATGTTCTTGGCAAGACAGTTGGTGACCCCTCTTATCTCTTCTATTCATGCTGGATCTGGAGCGTAACTTCAGGCTGAGCCACACCTCACAGGGACCAGACCTACAGGTTGAACTGAGGGTTTAGGGTTCAGAGCAGGTCCAGCCACCTCTCAGGATGTTCATCCTGGAAGCCTCTTCCTGTGAATGAAGAGCCCTGCACGTTCCATACCTGGGGCTGTTCAGCTTGAAAACCACAGGCTTCACCTTGACGCCAGGCCTTTGCTCTCATGGGTCTCCCACCTAGAACACCCCTCTCTCTTCTAACTTGGAGGAGCCGGCCACTTTACTCTGGAGCCCCTCACCGGGCCCCAACTCTGGAACTGTGTCTTGTCCAGGCTGGACTCATCAGTGCTTGAGGCACTGTTAATGCCCCCTCCCAGGGCACGATCCCAGGAGGACCTAGAGATCCAAGGAAGGGTGTCCATTTCTGGAGCCTGCTCTGAGGGCAAGGGTTTGAATTGGAAGAATGTCTGTGATGGCATGGGGGCACTGGTGGCTCCGTGGAGGTGTGGTGCTCAGTGCTTGCCATTGGAAGTGTATCAGGACACATCTGTGCACCAGTGGGTATGGACCTGACTTTAACTCCACCCCCCTCTTCTTACTCCAGACACCCAGAGCAAGGCCAAAACCTGGTTTCTCAGGTCAGAGCTCTGACCTACACTTTCACCCCCGCCCCCAGGTCACAGGGCCTCCCTACTTGGCCCCAGCCCCAGGCATTCCAAGCTGAGAATGCCTGCTTACGCTCAGTAAGAAAACTTCTGTAAGCAGGGTCTAGACCCAAGTAGGGCTGGGACAGCCAAGCATCTTCCTCTGAGGAGTCAGAGGGATCCCAGAACCCCAGTTTGGGGACTGAAAAGGTATGGGCAGGGAATGAGACTGGACCAAAGACTGATCACCCCGTAAAGCCAAAGCCCCACCCTCTCCAGCTCCACACTGACTCCCGACTATAACCTAACCCTGGGAGTAAGCCTCTGTCATTCCAGCCCTCAAGTCTAGGTCCCACCCCTGGTCACACTCCAAGCAGCCTCTTCCTTCAGGCAGCACCCCCTTCCTGTCCAGGCCCAGGACACTTTGTGTTCTGAGCCCCTGTAGCCTGGCTGGGCCCTAGGCCTGACCTTCTAGCACCCTTGGACTGTCTCCTGGATGGCAGGGATCATGCACACCCCCGGCCCCAAGGATGAAGCCTGCCCCTCCCCTTCTGCCATCTCTATAGCCCTGTGCACTGGGCTCAGGCCTGGGTACTCATGGAAGGCAGCTCTGGAGGTGACCCTCGAAAGGCCTCTGACCCAGCCAAGACTTCGGTAGCCTCCAGAACTTACCAGATACCCCCATGGGACCCCTCATTTCCCACCATTTTTCCCTGGTTGCAACTCTTCTCCAGGGAAGCCCTATTCCCCAAGAAGTAGACAACACCATTACCAGATACACTGGCCTGAAAGCTGAACGCTTCTCTCCACCTTCCCAAACCACAATTTCTTTACTCCACCAGGCCTGGAAGGGGCAGGGTCCTTAGAAGGGGGGTACCCTCCCAAAGTGGGTCTGTTTCAAGAACTCATGAAACGATGACGTTTAATGAGAACCCCCACCCCCCCACCCTGTATATACATCTATAAAAAATTCAAATACAGCAAGTTACCATTGAGTCAGACTAGAAGGGACTGACAGGGCATTAAATACTGTGGGATAGGAGCAGGGACAGGTGAGGGGTATACAAAACAGGGCAGAGTGGAGGGGACTGAAAAGTGTGGGCGCTGGGGGGGAGGGGGATGGCTGGGCCCCCCCAGCATCAGGAGCTTATAATCTGATGGTGGCAACAGAGACCCTGGGATAGACAGGAGGCTGGGGCAGGAGGAGAAATCGGATGTGAGAGGCTCCCCTCACACCCCCCAAGGGCTCCTGGGAGTCGCTGGCATTGGAGGGTCCAGCCCGAGGGGCCAGGGTGAGGGGGTCTTTGGTGGGTGGGTTAGCTGCATGGCCCACCTCCCCTGAGGGAGGAAGGAGGGCCAGCTTGGTGCGGCAGGGCTGGGGGTCGGCAGGCCCGGGCCGGCCGGGGTCTCCACAAATTGTGTCTGAAGAGAATGCAAAAGGTCCTCCTGCCCATGTGCAAAATAGAACCCGGGGTCTGCAGGCTCAGCTCCGGCCTCCTGCTCCTCTGCAGGTGCTCTGCTTGTCTTCACAAGGTGCCGGGCTCTGCAGAGACAGGTAGGGGCCTATGAGGGAGGGGGCTGGAGTGGGGGTTCCCTCAGGCTTCCTCTGCCACCCAACCTTTCTCCACCTACCAGATCAAAAGATTGCTGGCAGTGGCGGCAGCGGCAGCCAGGGCCAGAGTGACAGGGATGCTGACCAAGAAGGGTGCCGAGGGTCCCCCGCCGCTGCCCAGCTCCGCAGGGTCACAGATCTTCGTGGTGGGCGGGGGTGCCAGGGAGCTGGTGGTGCTGGTCGTGGTCTCTGGGGAACATGGGGGAAACTCAGGGCAAGGCCAGGGCTGGGGTCCTGTCCAGATCTGGGGGCTCATGAGAAAAACCTTTCTGCTTCCTATACCAAACTGGTACTGCCTCTCCCATTAGACAGGCAGATCCTGCTTCCCAAGGCTCACAGATGACCCCTCCACCCAATGATCCCTACCAAGGATGTCCAGATAGCAAGGACCAGGAATGGCAGGGGTTGAACAGGCAGGCAGAAATGTGGCTGCCAGAGTGTGGCTACCCCTGGGAGCAAAGGCTGAAGGCAGTAGGGTAGAACCAGGCCATGGGGCAGCCAGCAGAGCCCAGGAAGCAGGGGCAGGAGCAAGCTCACCCGCAGCCTGGGCCTCAGTGGTGAGGTGTCGAGGTTCCTCAGTCCAGGGTGTAGCGTGGGCGGCCACGCTCCAGTCACTCCACGTCCCAATCTCATTGTCCTTGGCTGCCACCTGGATAATGTACTCCTTCCCTGCGTAGGCATCTGTGATGGTGTGTGCTGTGCCGTCCGACAGCTCCACCTGCACCAGACCATGGGGTGGGGGTAAGGATACACCCGGGGGCCAGGTGAGTGAGGTCCCTCCAGAGGAAGTGAGCACACCTCTAGGGAGAGTGAGGGGCCCTGAGGGCAGTGAGGACTTCACTGGAGGAGAAAGAGGACATGGAGAATATTCCTGCGGAGAGTGAGGACACTTAGGGAGGAGACCCCACGGGAAGACAGTTGCCCCTGAAGGGGAGAGTAAGGACATCTTTAAGGAGACCAGAAACACACCAGGGGGTGCCTTTGAAGGAGGTCTTTGCCCTGTGCCTGCGACTCTGCTGTTGCCCCTGCTTTCTCACAGCCCCCAGCCTGGCTAAATCCCAACCAACCGCAGTCCTAGCCTGGAGGTGGCAAAGGCAGTGGGTGAGAGGAGATGGTAGCGCTGCGCTCCTCTCCCACCAAGAAGCCGCTGAGAGGGGAGGTTCCACACACCGACTGGAGCTAGGCTGCCTGAATTCCAAGTGGGCCCCATCCCCTAGTAGCAAGGTGACCAAGTTACTTAATGCCCTTGTGCCTTGCCATCCTCATCTGTAAAATGGTGTTCATGAGAGGATCCATCTCTTACGGTTATAGCGAGGACCAAGGCATGAGGACAGCACCAAACATACTGCAGCCAGCAGTGCCATCACCATGGCTTCCAGTCAGAGCCCAGGTTCCCAGATGCCCAGGGCACCTACCAACCCAGCCAAAGCTGGGCATCCCCTTAGGAAGGCTTCAGTGTGGTTATCACCCTGCCGAAGCGGAAAGGGGTAGGGGACAGCCCATGGGGCTGCGGGGAGCAGGACAGCTGCTCCATTTCTTCCTGTAGGCATCGCCACCCCACCCCCACCACGCCGGCCCCATCCTGCTGATCTCCCCCCACCTCCAGGCCAGCCTGCCTGTCCGGCGCCCCTCCCAGGCCCAGGCTGGGCTCTGGTTCATCTCAGCAGCACCCGCTGCCTCATTAAGCCGCCTCGTAAACAGGGGCAGCAGGCGGAGGCGGAGAAGGGGGCTGCTCTGGGCCACGTCTGGCTTCAGGGCTTTTTCGGTCCCTGTTCCAATCTTCCCCCCAGAAAACTGGGGTCTGGGCTACCTGACCTGACAGCCTGTGCGTGCATGTGCACATGTGTGTATATGTGTGTCTGGGCACGTGCAGTGGGTCCAAACAGGGCAGGAAGCTCTTCCAGTTGCAGCTCAACCTGTGGCCCTGATGCAGTGGTAAAGGTCAGGGTCATGGTGAGACACTTTTTGGGCCCAGACCCTGAGCTCAGTAAATCCTAATCCCAGCCCTGGAAGTTCGGAGGGTCCCAAAGACCCTCTTCTCCTGGAGCTAGGGTCCTAGTTCCACCTCTGACACCCAGTCCCTTTCTGCTCACCAAAGATACCCTCTGGGTGAACAGCCCTGGCTTCTTTAGCTCTGTCTCCCTCCTGCCAGGATTAGGCCTGCAGTCCTCCACGTCAGTCTCTCCCCACAGGGAAGGAACCATGGGGAACAGATCAAATTGCCGCCTCATTGCAGGCTCATGGTGGGTACCGTACCTCTAGGAATGTGGCCCCCAGGAGATCAGTGCTCTTCTAGGGGCCACATCTCCGAGACCAGAATCCTTCTTCCTAGGTTATCAGTGATCCCTTCATCCTCCCTCTCAAGAGAAAGGCTTCTCAATTGGCCAGAACTCCCTAGTCACTGGCATTCACCTCCCTCGAAGTCCTCCATGGTCTGCTGCAGCAGATGCCAGACATGCCCTCCAGGCCTCCCTGCCGAGTTAGGGCCAGGGCAGGAGCTGCAGGGAACCCATGTTGGGTCCCAGTACTTGCCTCCCCCTTGCCCGTGGTGAGGCAGGCCCTGCCAGGCATCCCAGGGCCCATTCTTTTACAATTCCTGGTCTGCATTTTCCTCCTAAAAATCCAAGTGGTGTTTTTCTCTGCTCTGCCCTTCATGCCCCCTCCAAATCATACACCTGCCTCTCCCAAGGTCAAGGATCGGGGAGAACAGACTGTTCAGAGCAAAACTTCAGCTGAAAAGAACCATAAATCTAACCAACCCCAATGCCAGTGAGACACAGAATGGGGCTAGGATACACTACAGGCTACGTGTGTTCTTGCCATGGAGCCTGCACACTTTGCTCCCCTCACCTCAGTGTGGGGGTCAGTTTTGCGCAGGGTCTTGGCATGTTAGTGGCACACACGTATGGTGTATGGCTCCTGCTGGGAGCCGTGTGTGTGTGCATGTTCCTGTGTGTGTGGTGGGCGGTGTGCCAGGTCCACTGCAAGGCGTGTGCGCCGCGACGCGCAGGGCTGCTGCCTGTAGCTCGTTAGCTGGGGAGGGGGGCTTGTGAAACTAGACCCTGGTTATTAGCAATGCATTAGGCGCGGGCAGCTGGCCAGGCGGGAGGGACTCCGGACTCTGTCAGGGAACATGTGAGTGTGTGTGAGAAGCCTTTGTGGGGGCCAGGCCCGCAACTCGGACAGGCACCCAGGAATTGAATTACGCACTTTAAAGGCCAGACAGGATAGGGGCATGAAGAGCTGGAGATGGAGCCTGGTGGATGAGGTGGGAGTACAAGGTGACCCCCAGGAACCAGCCTGGGTTGCCCCATGGAGGACCCTCCCAACCCCCCTACTAGCCCACAGGCCTCATTGGCCAGACAGAGTGCCCACAACTCTATGGGCCCAGGGCTCTCAAAGCAACCCCCAAACCTCTGGCTGCTCCCCAGAGCTCTCTATTATAGCTTGATCCAGACCATAACCTGACCCCATACTGACCCTTGTCCACTGCTTGGTTCCAAGCCTAGGCCACCTTCTGACTCATAACCTCAAGCTGACCCCTAAGCTGGGTCTGAATTTGAAGTCCTGATGCCAGTCAGTGCCTAAACTCCCACCCTGGACCAAGCTTGATCCCATTGCCTGATCCTGACCCCTTGAGCCCATCTGTGAGCCCTTAAGGACAGGCATGTTCCTGCCCCTTGAGGCCAGCACAGACCCAGAGCCTGGGCCAGAGTGTAAAGAGGGAGGTGCCTGGTCAGGACTAAAAGGAAGCCCTGCCTGTTCTGCCCACCATCTCCCTTCCTGCATTTCTCTCCACTACCTTGGGGAGCCACAGAAGACATATGTGTTCCCACTGCACTAACAGGGGTCACTGGGAACACCTAAGGACATCTGCCTCAGCTCCATCCATTCTCCCAGGCCCACTTGGTGCCCCCTGCCTCCTGGAGAGCCTGATGCATCAGGTCTCATACTGGAGCTGCTGCCACCTGGGATATGGGTGCCACTCTCCACATGATTCTAAGTCAGGCATCCAGGGTCTTGGCAGGGCAGGGCACTCACATGCTGCCACTGGTCCAGGATGAGGGGTCGGTAGCGCAGAAAGAACTTGAGGGGAAAAGACTCAGGGTCAGGCCAGGTCGACGGGGTCTGCCACGTCACCTCCAGCCGGCGAGGGTTGCTGGGCACTGGCCGGGCTACCACGTTTTCTGGAGGATCAGGCTTCACTGTTCAGGAGACATAGCTTCATTACTACACTCATCTTTGGCAACAACCTACTTTGTCAACTCCAGCCACCATGCTGACTTTCTCATATTGCCAACCATTGTCATCATCATCATAGTCACCATGCCTCTTTTCTGTTGTCAATTCTAGCAACTACCATAGACAATGATCTCATTACTTCCAAGTCTGATATCCCCATCATCACCAATGACTGTCACTACAGTCACTGTCACCAACTCTTCATATCAACATCCCAAATTTCATCTCACCATCTCATCATCCCAACCCTATTCTCATGCTGACCTACATCCCAGTAACTAAGCCCATGTGATGCCTCCATAGTTACCACTGTCACCCTCACTGTCACCTGAATTACCCCCTCCTACACCAGCACCACACACTCCCCCGGGCCTGGTTTTTCACTTCAACTTTTCCAGTTCCAAACTAAGATCTGGATCAAGGGTAAAAGACAGTCCACAGGTGTTGCAGATCTGGGTTGGAGGTAGGCTAGGGATCTGATGGGGGTGCCTAAGGGCCCAGCTTATGTAGAAATACTCTGGCTAGGAATCTAGCCATGGGGTCTGGGGAGAAGACAAGGGCAGTCAGAAGGTCTGGCTGAGGCAGGGGAACAGCAGGCAGAGAGCCTGCCTGGAATAGGGCAGGGGCAGGTAGAGGGTCTGGCTGGGATGGGGGGTCAGGCAGGGGAGGGCGGTATCTGTCCCAGTCCTGTCTCCTGTTCTGACACCTCATTTATCACAGGCCGTAAGGAAGCCATTAGAGTTGGGGGAGTGCGGTGGAGGCTGCAGCTGCACAAGGGTCTGGCCCAGCCTGTCCCCCCTTCCCCCTGCTGCATGTTCTGGGAGCCAGAAAGATGATTGGAAGAGCTGCTGGACAGGTCTCTTGGTCCTTCAGGTAAAGGACATTAACTTACACGTTCACAGGTGCATGTATGTCATGCATACATGTGCACAAATATGCACACTGTACATACCTGTGTATAGGCATGTACATGCCATGTATACATGTGCATGCATGTGGACATGCCATGTATACATGTGCATTCATGTGCCTCTGGCACATATCCACTTACACTCCCACTGGAGTACACAGCAGGTTCCCCCACCAACCACTACACGTACCAATGGTGAACTCGTCAAAGGTGATAGCTGTGGCATTGTGGCCCAGGGCATTGCTGACACTTATGGAGACCTTGTACTTGATGGTGGAGAACAGGTGCATGTAGCGAATGTGGCAGCGGTTCTTGAGGGCTGGGTCCTTCTCACAGACCATAATTTTGGAGCCGTGCCTGGGGAGAGGTGAGGCCCAGGTACTGTTACCAACATCAAGGGTCACGTGGGGCAGAGGTTGAAGGAAGGTCAAGCCCAAGACAGGGCTCGGGTATGGACTGAGGGCATGGTGGTGGGATGGGGGAGAGGTCAGAGGTCAGGGCTGGACCCGGGTTACATGCGTAGCTACTCACAACACAGTCACATTGAAGGTGTTGGGAATGTAGGTGGGGGTGGGCAGATGCCAGTTGCAGTAGAAGCCTTTGGGGTAAGTGTTGGAGCGGCAGCTGAGCACGGGCTCCCGCGGCGGCACTAGGGGTGAGGAGAGCATGGTCAGGGTATTCTTGGAGCTCCCAGTCCCCTTCACTAGTGTGGGGACAGGTGGGCCCCAGAGCCCCAGCTCTCCCCCCTCAACCCATCATTGATGCCAAAGTGTTGGGGGGAGGCTGTCAGCGAGGGTCTGAGGCTTCCCAGGCCACAGAGAGCCAGATGTTTAATTAAAGAAAAACAAGGGCTGTGTGGACAGGGAACCCCCCCTCCACCTGCTCAATGGAGGCAGGAACTGTGGGGAGCAGGGGGCTGTGGGCCTCAACTCATCAATCACAGGATGGAGGTGATGTCTGGGGGAATCGGCCCCAGCCCCACATCTCCTGCCATTTTGTGTCCACTCCCAGAGGAAGACCGTCCTACGGAGATGAGGGGAGTCTTGAATGGGTCCTCCGACTGCTGGAGTGATCAGGTCACTTCCTGGAGAATAGACACCCCAGACTTCCCTCAATAGAGATGGAGACATGAGGACAGGCCTGGTGGCTACCAGGAGCAGAACTGAGTAGCTGCTCGTGTGCATATCTGTGTTTGTAGACATCTGCGTGCAGACATATGTGCTACATGCATGTCTCTATGTTACATAAATGAGTGACCAGGGATCTGTAGGAGCAGCTATTCAGATGTGTGTGAATCTGCGTGTCTATGTATGAGTGTGTGTGTGTTCAAGTGCCTGTTGAAAGCAAGCTGCTGTTCCCTTTGTGTGCACCTCACCCCAGTGCCAGCCCCTAGCATCTTCATCACACCTTTAAGAAGCCCTTTACGTGGTAAGCAACTGCTCTCACTCTGGAATAGGAAGGCCCAGAGAGGGATAGGAACCTCTCAAGGTCAGACAGCAAGCCAGAGCTAGGACTAAACCCCAGGATGGGGGCTACACACACACACACTTGGGAAGTCCTTTCTGCTGTCTAACCAGAACTCTTTTTGCTGCTGTGAGCACTTAGCCCAGCTGTCCCACCCTCAGGCATTGGGTAAGGCGTGAGGACAGGCGGCTCAGGTTCCTGGAAGGAGGCAGCTTATGTGATCTGACCCAGGCAAGGAATGTCCGTCTGTGGCTCCAGGGACACTGACACCTCCCTCCTGTGCCTCCCCTCTCCCCCGCCCCCGGCCTGACAGGTGGACAGGAAATGGGAGGGGGGGGCAGCTCAATAAGCCAGGGACAGTGAAGGGGAGTGCATGTCTATGCTTGCAGAGTGGCCATGGTGACACAGGGGAACAGTGGGCTTCCATCCACAGTGTGCACGTGACTGTGAGTGACTCTGTGTGATTGCGTGTTCATGTCCAGTATGTGTGATGCTGGGAGGGGCCCGGGGCAGAACCCCCAGGATCCAGATCTGGCTTTGCAGCAGAAGAGATGAGGGGGCAGAGAGGGCAACAGGAGAGCTCCAGGGCAGCAGGTGGAGGGAGCAATGCTGTGGGCAGGGGCAGCTCCATTCCCCAGGCCTGTCAGGGAGAACAGGACCCAGCTGAGTCCCCACAGGGTCCATCTGCGTTCTGCTCTCCACTGTCCGCCTCCCCCGGGAAGCCTTCTGGGCCCTGTGTCTATGTCGTGTCATTCCATGTTCATCCTATGTGCCTTTAGTATCCCTTCCCTGTCTGCCCACGGGTGCAGAACTCTGCCTGGGTGTGGGGTGGGGGGCAGCCAAGGACACAGGAAGTGCCTTCTGGGGGCCTGTTGGCCAGGCTGGAGTTGGCAGCCACCCCAGGAGGAAAGGACATTCCGAGGTCGGCCGAGAAGCCTCCACTCCCCGCTCCTGCCACCACCCCCCTTACCCCCAGCTTCAAAGGGGAAGGGCACTGGGGGTGGGGTGGGGATCAGAGCCTGCAGAGTCAGCTCCCTGCTGCCTGGGACTCCTTGGAGGGCAGAGCGGGCCACAACACTCGACTCACAGGCCCCCGCCCCCCACCAGCCTCCCTACTGATCAGGCTCCTCCATTCCCCGACTGTCCTTCCCCCTCAGACCAGCCTCCCCTTCCAACCTCCCCCTCACGCCAGTTCCTCTCCCTGACTGGGGAGGTCACGGTGGGGTGGGGGGTGGGGGCCCGACTGGGGGCTTTGTCTGTCATCTGGCTACTCCTGCCTGGCCCTGGGCCCTGAGCAGGGAAGGGCTTGGGTTTCCTGACAGGGACCAGGTTTCTCAGAGGGAAAAGGAGGAAAGAAAAACAAAAGGAAGAAAAGGAGTGACTTGCTGCAGCTGGAGCCCAGCTGAGGGGCTGGGTGGGCGGAGGTGGGGGTGCTGTGAGATTGTGGGACAGTGTGGGATTGGGATGCCTGTTGTGAGTGTGTTGTGAGTTGGAAGAAAAGCTGTTTTTAAGACGCTGTGATTGTGAGGCTGTGTATAACTGTGAGAAGCTCTGTGTGACTGTGAGACTCTGGGCAGTTGTGTAACTATGATGGGAGGCTGTGTGGGACTGGATGACTGTGTTTGCACGTGACTCAGGGTGAGGCTGTTCAATTTCAAGACTGTCTCTATGTGCAAGGCTGTGTAGCCAAGGCACTCTGTAAGAGTGCCTGTAAATATGCCACTGTGTCTGAACGCAGTGACAGCTAGACCTCATATATGAGGCAGTGCATATGTGATGGAGCCTAGTGAGGCTGAATGTATTTTGCAAACTATGTGTGTGGGAGGGTGCCCGGAATTCCCAGCATGTTCACATGTATGAACTGAACACTGTGTGAGTGCATGTTAAAGAGAGTGTGTGAGCAAAAGCTCCTGTGCACATAGGTCACAGTATCAGGCTCTGGACACACAGGCATCTGGGTTGCCCCTTGTGGGGGCTCCTGAGACACCCAAGTGAGTGTGTGTCAGCCTGTGACAGGGTGTCCCTGGGTCCCACGCGGGGCCGTGTGTGTGTGTGCATGTGTGCGTGTGCCCCCCGCTGGCCCAGGGTTTGTTTGTTTTCCTCCTAATTGGCTTGTTTTTCCATGTCCAGCCCACCAAACCGCATGTTTTTCCTCTCATCTCGCCAGCCCGCCTGGGCTGGAGCCCCCGGCACGAATGAGGCCTGCCCGCCGGCCCAGAGAGGAGGAGGGGCAAGCTGCCCACACCCTAGGCCAGGCCAGATCAGGCAGGGTGGGGCAGGGTGACCCTTCCACTCCAGCCCTACCCATGCCCCACCCGCACACCGCCTCCTGCCTGGCATTCAAGGCCCAGGCCTGGCTCAACCTTATCTCGTGGCATACCTTGAGGCATTCCAACTTCTGGACTCCCAAATGCCTCCCCTTGCCCCTCCCACTTGTAATTTCTCCCCAGGCATCTTCTTTGACCATAGCCCTCTCCCCACTCTTTCCTTTCCAGCCAAACAGGGCTGCAGGGAAAGGAGTGCAGAACCAGGGGATCCAGAGTTTCCATCCTCACCAATCAAGTAAGAGTTTTTAAAAACTGGACAAGGAACTGTCCATTTAAAAATCATTTTAATCTCTGGTTTGTTTTAGCTTAAAATCAGAACAATACAGAATCAGCAGTGTCTTGTAAATAAAAAGATGCTACTAAAAGGAGCACTGTGATCCTGCTTCCTAACGTGGGGGTGGGGGGTCCTTTCGTCATCCTAAGGAGGAGAGGGGTCCTTAGGGCTCTGTTCGTGAGGATCCACTTGAGAACAAGAAGGTGGATCAAGAGAAAGCAGTTCGGAGATTAGCCTGGGTAAGGAGACTTCCAACAGAATACTGTTAAGACCAAGCTCCCTTGGAAATAGAGACATACATAAGTTCTTGTGTACAAAAAAAAAAAAAAAAAAAAAAAAAAGGAAATAGAGACATAAAAATTACACATGTTTAGGAAAAATACTAAGTAATTTTTGGTTTGAATGACCCACAAATCAGGGGTAACTCTGTCTGTTCTCTGAGAGCTGGCAGAAGGATAATTTGATATTGAGTGTTGGCAAAGCCAGTCTCTTGTTACTAATATAAAGTGACTGAGACAATAATGATTAATATCCCCTGTTCCTCTGACCAGGTCTTTAGGAGGAAATAATGCAATGAGAGATAAGTACCTGAAACTAATGCTACAGCCAACTTATGGCCAGCCTTCCTCTGGTAGTAGGGCCTGGAGGGCAGTGAGCACTCTATATAAAAGGTCTGGGCCCTGGTCACAACAGAGCAGCTGTGGGCATGTCCTGTCAATATAGACTATGGACATTACTTCAAGACCCAATTCTCCTCCAATGACCTCTCAAAGAAGATCACATCATTAGGAATGGGAGCCCAGGGTCACCAAAGCCTAGCTATCACAACCAGGACCCAGCCATCACAGCCAGCCTTGTCCATCCTGAGGACTTCTGGGACCCAAACTGAGAAGGCGGGGATGTGGGTGACTGGTGTCAAGTTGGGTTCATCCTTCTTCCATGGAACTCAATAAATGGCCCTTTTTCCTCTGTAAGGGCCTGACCTAGGCTGAGTGCTCCACTTTTGATGGACTCCAGAGTGGGCCAAGGAGGGTTCCGTTAGGCTGGTCCTGCGTTTCTCAAGCTGGCCAACAGGGGTCACTCCACCCGTGACATGCAACTAAAATGTTGGATTTTGAACACAATCTCTTCAGTTTAGGCACATTAAACAATAACCAAAAAAAAAAAAGCCTTCCCATGGGGAAAGGTACATTCCCACCAAAATGCATTTTCACACCTCTTTAAGCCCCACTGGTGGGCAGTGTTTTTGTGGGAGACCCCGAGCAACCCTTCAGCCTAACATTTTACATGGTGATCTATGCCAGTCTTCTGACAATGAGATAAGTTCTGCTCCCAGATCCCTTAAACATCTCCTAGGTAGCTTCTAGGGAATAAGGAGATCATTTCTGGACAGTGGGGTAAACCGTACCCAAATAAAATGAGGCCAGAGGAGCTTGACTCATTGGCTCAGGAGAAAAGCAATAAAGAAATGGAACTATGTTTAGAGTATTCACTCTGTTGGTGGGTACCCCCAGCTGGGATCTGGATGCTTGCCCACCTCACTCTCACCTTCAGCAACGGTGATGTCCTCATCATTCTGACTTCTCCAGATCCCTCTTCCAAATCACACTCACCTGGTCTTCCCTCTACCTTCCTGCTGGCTCCTTCTTATTTCTTTTTGTGGCTCTTTCTCTCCATCGACCTCTTTACATGCTGATGGTCTTTAGGGCTCAATTCTGGGTCCTCTTCTCTCTTCACTCCATGATCTCTCCCTTGGCCATCTCACCCTCTCCCATGGCTTTAATGCTGACAACCCCCCAAATATCCATCTCTAGCAGAGGCCTCTCCTCGAATCCCAGACACTCAGACCCACTGGTTACCAGTCATCAACTCCCAGTTGTCCTCCAAGGATCCCACCGAACAGGTCTCCAGCAGATGTCTAGGGAGCCACAGATCCCTTGCCCCTACTATTAACACTTCTGACTCCCAAATTCTACAGTTATTCACCTAAGAGCTTTCTTTTGCTTTGCCTGCTGGGACATGAGGCCAAAAGTGCTGGGGAATCAAAGCTCCTCCCTCCCACCCCAGATGAATCTCTCAACCACTGATAGGCAGGTGCGTATACGCATCCCAGCTCCCTCATCCTCAGGCAGGGCAACTCAGGTGTGTGTTCTACATCTGCACCCTCAGTGGTAACATCAGTTGCTAAGAGGCAATATCTGGATAACTCACTCTTTTTTTTTTTGAGACAGAATCTTGCTCTGTTGCCCAGGCTGGCGTGCAGCAGTGGCACAATCTTGGCTCACTACAACCTCCACCTCCTGGGTTCAAGCAATTCTCCCACCTCAGTCTCCCAAGTAGCTGGGATTATAGGCACCTGCCATGAGGCCTGGCTAATTTTTGTAGAGATAGGGTTTCACCATGTTGGCCAAGATGGAACTCCTGACCACAGGTGATCTGCCGGCTTTGGCCTCCCAAAGTGCTAGGATTATAGGCGTGAGCCACCACGCCTGGCCAACTCCCTCTTTACTGACTAACTTAACTTCCTTTCTCTGTGTCACTTTCCCATTCCTTTATGATATTCCCCTTACATGCCAAGTAAACTACTTGCCTAAGAATTCTCACCTTGGGATCTGATTCTAGGGAAACCTAAACTAAGACACTGTTCAAACAGCGCACATTATCTTTTCCTTACATTTTCTTCCTGTTGCAGTCATGGATCCCCTCCAGCTGTCTTGACTCCTTCCACCCTCTACTCTACTGTCCTTCCCACCTCCAATCCATCACCAATTCCTGGAGGTCCAACTGCCCCTTCTCAGCTTCCTCAACTCCATGCCCTGGTCCCAGGTCCTTATCCTCTCTCCTGTATCCAGGAACAGCCTCTTTCCTACCTTGGTTTCTCTCCATCCAACCTGCCTCTCTTCACTCAGAGTGATCTTTTAAGAACATGACCCAGAAATTGTCACTGCACAGCTTCCAGAATCATGATCTGCCCCCTGTCCCCTCCTTCAGCTCCCTCTCCACATCTACACCAGCCCAAGTGGCCTTTACATGCCCTTTCGGCCACTGAGGCCTGTAGTCACAACCAGCTCTCTGCCAGAAATGATGTTTCAATGAGTCTTCTAAATTCTCCAAGTCTCCATTTGCTTCCCACTCCAGGAAGCCTTTCTCCTTCCCTGTGGCCTCCTGAAGTGCCTCACCTATACCTGTATAACCACATATCCCACTTCCCTCTTTGAGGCCCTCTGACCAGCCGTTGTGGGAGCAGACACAGTGAGGCTCCTCCAGCTCAGACCCACGACCTAAGGGTCTCTCTCCATTCATGTCTCAGATGAGCCACGCCTTACCAGCTCTGCCCACATTGTCAGAGAGGATATAGGATTTTAGGATACCCAAGACCTCCAAGGGGGTAGGATCCATGGGCAAAATGTCTAGGGGTCTGAACTCAGTGGGCAAGACTGGGCTTAAAGGCCAGAAGAGCAGGCCAGGACAGATCAGAGGGCAAGGGTCAGGCTGCAGCTCTCCCCTCTCTGTGTCCCCCTAACAGGAAGGGGACTTGATCTGGGCTAGGAGTCTGGGTCTCAAGGAAGGAGGGAGGCTGGATGAGGAGCGAGGGCAACACTTACAGCCCACATGCAGCAAGACTTGGTGACGCAGGTGCCAGGAGTCACGGTGGAAGCAGGCGTAGAGGCCACTGTGGCCCAGTTCCAGGCCACGGAGCACCAGCTGAGAGCCGTTGAGCAGGTCAGGGGCCAGGTCTGTCCCATTGACCCGCCACGTCACCGCTGCATCCCAGTTTGCTGTCCCACATGGCAGCGTCACATCGGAGCCCAGGCGCTCATACTGCACGTGGGGTGCCTCTGTGGGGGGCAGGGGCACAGGGCAAAAGCCATAAGTCACAGCCCTGCCCAGCACCCCCAGGGGAATGTGCTCAGACAAGAGCCTGTGAGGATGCATGAGAGGCTTGGTGTCTGACTGTGTGAGTGTCTTGGGGAGATGGAGAGTGTTCAAAGCTCCTCTGTGACTGTGCAAGTGTGTGGGTATATGAGTGTCTCCAAATGTGTATGTGAATGTGCATGTCCGAGGCTATGAGTGTGAATGGGCCATCTTCTGTGTGTGTGTGTTTGCATGTGAGAGAGAGTTTATATAGTGCCAAGAGGGTTCAGTTCTCAGTGAAAACCAGGTTCCTCTCCAGTTGCTGGATGCTTTAAAGTTACCTGACCCCCATGATCTCTTGCCACCCACAGGCCCAGCCCAGTCACTGACATCCATTACCCAGGCAAGCTGGCACTGATGAGCCACACTCCTGGACTCCTTTTTCTGTCTCCCTATCTGTTTCTCTTCCCCACACCATCCTCGTCTCTTTCTATCCTGTCTCTATCCCTACCTCCCCCATCTCTCTTCCTGTCTTTCTCTCTCTCCTCTGCCTGCCGAGCCCTCCACCCCACAATGACCCGCCCCTCAGCCATCCTAGGCTCTGGGCAGCAGCAGGAGAAGGGAGAATGGGCAGCAGGGAACCCTAGGGAATTCCTGGCAGCTGTCAAATTCACAAGGCAGGAACTACTTAGGGCAGGTTGGGGGCTAGGGGGTTGTGGTGCTGCTGGGATGGAGTGAGCACTCTGATCATTGCTCTCCTGCCCCCAGGAGGGGCCTGTCAGAGCCAAAAGCAAACCCCAGCCCTGGCCTCAGCAACCCAGGCGTGATGGAAGGAGCCCAAGAGACTGGAGATGGAAGGGTGGAGGTGAGCACCTGTCAAGAGGCAGTGCAAAGTGGGGGAAGCAAGTGGGGCAGAGACAGATTTAAGATGCAGCTACATATAGACAGGGAGATGGGACTCTCAGGACACCCCCCCTCATCCTGCCCCCTGAGCGGGAGGGACAGATGCTTCCCAGGTCTTGGCCAGATCTGTGGAGTGAGGATGGGAGAGGAGAAGGGAAGGGGAGGGGCAGCAGTTGGGGGGCTGCAGGATCCCTCGTTAACACTCCTTACATCTCCCCTCCAGAGAGCCACCCTGCTGAGTTGGGGAATTTTCAGAGGCAATTCCTGTTAACGAGCCAATTAAGTTGGGCCAGTGGCCTCTTAATTAGACTTGTTAACACCACCAAGACTGCAGGGGGGGGTAGGGATCCCCCTTGAGTCCACTGGCCACCCTTTCCCCTCATTGGAGCCCCCTCCTCAGTACTGCTTTGCTCTGCGCTGGAACATCTGTCCTGGTTTGCTGCCTCTGTCATCCTTGCTGTGCCAGGGTCTCTCTGTGACTCTGGGTCTCTCTCCCTTGCTGCCTGTCTCTATCCTGCCCCTCTGTGAGCCTCTCTGTCCCTTTCAGAGAAGAAGAAAGCAGGAAACCCAGCCAGCCCTGACCACTCGTCTGTGGGGCCTGGGACCAGCCAAACAGAGGATGAACAGGCGGAAGGGCGGTGGCTGGGGGCCTTGGAGGCCACAGCTGTGAGGCTGGACCAGACACTAAATGGGGGCCTCCCCCTGACCAGAGGCCCAGTGTCCAAGACTCAGGTCACTGAGCCCCCCCAACAATCCACCAGCTCCAGCCACTGAGCCCCTCTTCCAGCCTCCCTTCCAAAAACCTGGAGCTTCCAGGAAACATGCCAAGCCCCTCTCTCTGCACCCCCTAGCAGAGACTTTGCATCCAGCTGCCTGAGGAGGAGGCTGAAAACTGACCTTTGGGGAGGGGGCGTGGCCACCCTGGTCCCAGCAGCAACACAGTCACACTGACCAGGCAGCTCAATGCTGACTCAACCCAGTGTGGCCCTTAATTCTGGGGAGCAGGTACAGCCACCACACGAGGACACAGCAATCCAATAACGCATCAAACACAACGGCTATAACACCTCCCCACCACACCTTGTCTGCTGCACAAGAAAAACAGAAATACAACCTGACAATAACGACAAACTGACGATGTAAGGGCAGGGCAGGATGAAAAATGACAACACAATGGCAGAAGATGACAGGCCACAATGGAGAGGCAAAGGGGCAACAGGATGTGACAAGCACACAGTGTCACAACTGCTACAATAACACAACAACGGCAATACACGGCCATGCAACTGCTCCAAAGATGGCAGTGATTTAAATCTTTTGTCTCTGGACAGCTCTGCTCCCGCCCTGTGGGTGCCCCTACTGATGTGCTGTCCATTTCAGAAATTAAATCAAGCGGCAGGGGGAGGATGGGGTTCTTGGCCCTGACACGGTGACAAATGCTCCAAAGGAATCAGCTGTGAAAAGGTTGTTAGAAGCCAGGATGAGAGACAGAGACAGGATGAGGTCATAGACATGGAGAACACAGAGGGACAGAGCTGATGGCTCCCTCGCACCTGCACACACAGGCTCACAGGGGGACCACATGCCAGAAACAGTTCCCCCGGGCATCCTAAAGCAACTTCACTTTGCCACACACACAGGAACAAGGACAGTCACCCCCAAAGAAGAAGGACATGCAGGACAGTCACCCACAAGGCCACAGTCACATACAAGTTCACAGTCACACAGGGACATTCGCTCACTTCAGGGATGGTAACACCTGACACAAAGTCACAGGTACACGTACAAGATGGGCACCATCACCTGGAGGCACAGTTATGCCCAGGAACACAGGTAAACAGTTTAATACAAACACACAAAGAGAAACAGAGATATGATCACACACGGGATACAGTCTCAAACTCGAGAATACAGCCCCACGGGGGCACGCAGACAGGCACTGTGACATAGACAGACAGTGTCATGCATGAGGCACAGCCCACAAAGATACAGCCACACAGAAAAATGCACTCAAACAGGGACACACGCTGTCACTCTCACAAGAACACAGTCTCACACTCTCAGAGAGGTGGTCTCATGTCCAGGATCATGGTGGCACAAGGTAGAGACCACTGGCAGGCCCTAGGGAGGCCCAGTCAACGTCCCTGGAGCTGGCCAGGATCTCTCTGGGTCTCACTGTTGATCTCATAAAGAAGAAGCCATAGAAGCCTCAACTCACTACCCACAGCCTTGAAGGTGGCAGAGCCCAGACACCAGGGTCTGCTCCATGCCTGGTCCCTGGAGGGGCCCTCACCATCTCTGCTTTCACCCAACCCGACTGATACGAAGTAGGAGGCAGGAATCATGCAGGCAGGGAGCTTAGGGAGCCTGTTTGAGGTGAGTTTTTAGTTCAGATCCTGGACTGATGTTGCTTTTTGAGGTGCTGCCCCAAGTGCAGTAGAGGGGCAGGAGGTCAAGTTAAGAGGGCCCCTGTATCTCCCTTCAGGGACATGGCTCCTTGTCCTGTGGACTGTGGCAGGTCTTCACCCTCACTGGACAAATAGGTAGAGGGAGGGCAGGGAGGCTGCCAATGGCCCAGCCCCCCTGAGCTGTCCCTCCCCAATGTGGTCATTCTAACTGACTAACCTGTCCCTTTTTTAGTGCACTGACCCTCTCCTTCATTACCCTGTCCCATCATCTCATTCTCAGTCACCATCTCTGTCCCCATCCTTCCTTTGGGATGAGGCTGAGGGTAGAAGGCCTGCAGTCTTGCTCACTGTCTCCAATCAGTGCCTCCAACTGCACCCCCACAAATCTCCGGGAGATCCCCTTTTACCCAGATACTCTACATGGGCCCCACCCCAGCCTCCCCCACCAACTGCCATCCCACCTGCCTGTATCCTATGCCACCCTAGCAGGAAGACAGATCATTTCAAGCCAGAGACACCATCAGCATTCCAACACCCAGGTGTGGCTGTGGAGGACTGTGCATATCAGTATCACATGACTCCATGTCCCTCTGGGTGGTCATGTGTGACAATGCCAGTGTGTGGCTCTTGGGTGGTATCAGGATGCAGCTGTGCCAAAAGGGTTCATGCCCACCTCTAAGAGGGGGGTCAGCGGGCGGCTCCCGCGAGCACTCACCCTGTGGACTGTGTCTCTGGGTGTAGACAACTGCGGCAGCAGCAGCAAGCACAGCACAGCAGGCCCACGGGACAGGAGCAGCCATCTGTTGGGAGAAACCGGGGTGGGGGATGGGGTGTAGCATCAGCTCAGGCAGGACCCTCCTGGGGAGCCCCTCCTGTTCTCAGGCAAGACTGGGAAATCCCAGCTCTAGGGCCAGGGCACCTCGACCCCAAAATGCCCTTCTTAGTGGGGCTCAAGATCCTCTTTCAGGCAATATAAAGCAACATTATTGGCATCTGTAGGCAAAGGTTTGCTAAGATGGTAGAAGGCAACCTATGGTGGTTTGCTGTTCGATAAGACTGCTGGCTGCACAATGCTGTCAACCGTGAATGAGTTATACAATATTGGTAATGCCAGGGCCATTTTTCTAAAAAAAAAAAAAAATAAATAATAACTTTACTGGTGAGGTTAGCTAATTAGCTATAAACATCATAAACTGAAAGGGTAACGTTTTAACTTAATTGGAGGTCTGTACTTCTCCAGATTGCTTTGAATGGAAGGACCCCTGCCATGCTCCTGGGGACTGAGGCTGAAACCTGGATGCTCGGGAGCCCCTTGGATCTGTCATCTGTCCCCAACACCCCTGAGGCAAGCCTTGCCACTGGGCCCTGGGAAGCTCAGAGTAGTTGAGTCAGGGCAGTGGGACATGCCCCAGGTCGGATGTGGCTTTTGCATAATTGTACACCAATGCTCAAGAGCAAATGAGGGATTTTCATATGTAAGTCCTTGTCAGGGATCCCGGCCCACCCTTGACTGCAGCCATGTGCCCCTAGGAGCCTGGGACCCCAGCCCAGCAGGTGTGCATCAGTGTCTACATGCACCCATGCAAGTACAAGGCACACTCAGGACATGGCCCCAGAAGCCAGGATGGATCCAGTGCCCCCCAGTCTGATGTCCTGCTTCCTGAAGAGTCCAGCTGTTCTCTCCCCCTCTCCCAACACATGTCTATACTTGATAGCAAGAAAATAATTATTTCCTGCAGAATGGGCCCCAAATGTGACAACCCGCCCCGCCCCGACCTTCAGTCTGAGGAGAGAGAAGAACTATCAACCAGACAGAAGCAGAGATCCAGAGATACACTGAGGGATGCTACCAGGCACCCAATCAGGGCCACCCTCCGAGATTCCAGCCAGCCACATAGCAAAGATGCTGGACAGGGACACTGCCCCAAACCACCAGACAGAACTCCAAAGAAACAGCTCCACAGACAGTGTAAGATACACCAGAGACTGTTAGAAGAACCATCAGACAAAGCCAAAGAGGCAGGTAGATGAAACCAGATAACCAGCCAGGGAGATGGTCAGAGAACAGTGGACACAATCAAAGGACCCACCAGAAACACTGTAAAGGACAGACCCAGGCAGACATACTACTGGAGGACAAGCAAGGAGCACAGGCAGTGAAGCTGTCAGTGACAAAGCCAGAGAGCTAAGACACTGTCAGAAACAGTGCCAGAGAAACTGTCTGATGCACAACAGAGAAATACCAGAGAAACTGATAGACACAAACAGGCGTACACTCAGAAAAACAGCTCAAGAAAAGAGCCAGAGCCACAGCCAGATGCTCAGTCAGGAAGTATCCACACCATTCCAAACACTGCCAGAGACACTGTCAGACACACAGTCAGACATACTGCCAGAGACACTGTTAGAAAGACTGCCAGAGAAACAGCCAGACACACAGCCACAGAAACTGACAGACACACACCCAGAGAAACTGACAGAGACGCAGTGCCAGATACACCCTGACAAAGTGCCAGAGACACAGCTCGAGACGGTGCAGGCATAGCATAACGAAGACAAATGTGGATAGCCTGAAGCAGCTGCGGAGAGGCTGGAGAGCAACAGACTTTCTGGGGCTTTCTGTGGGAGGGAGCTCCTGTCTGCCCTGCCCTTTGCTACCCTTGACCCTCTCCAGGAAAGTCCCCTCCTTTGAGCCTGCTTTTCCTTCCCTCCCTGTCACAGCCACAGGTGCCCTGACTGCCCCTCCCTGGCACAGCAAACCTCTCTGTGTCCCAAATGGCCCCAGCTACCTTTTGCACATCAGTAACGTCTGGAGCCTTACTACCACTTGGTCTGGCTCCTTCTGACCCTCAGCCACTGCCCACTCTTCAGCTGCTCCTCAGGCCTAGAAGGTTAAGACAATGGCCAAAGTTACACTGTCAGCAAGTGGTGGAGCCAGGAAATGAACCCAGGACTGCCTGAATTCAGGGCTGGTGTAAGAGAAAGATAAGAGACCAGCAGCCAGAGGCCTACCTGGATCCCCGACCTCAGCCCTGGCCAGTCGCCCTCAGACCCTCCCCCACTGACTCTGCCATCTGTCTATGCCTTTCTCCTCACAGCCAGGAAGATCCTCTGCCTCCGTGCCAGGCCCACTGCCCACCACAAGGGAGCAGGAACCAGGGCATAGGCAGGTAGAAGAGCAGGTGGAGCGGCTGAGGTTAGATCCCAGGATAGGAGTATCCAGGGAAAGGAGGAGTGGGTGGCGTCTACTCCCAGCCCCCTCCTGGTCCACACAAGCACACACTCCCATGTGTGTGCACGAGTGCACACACACGTGCACGCGCACACCCCCACACACACACACACACACACACACACTCTCAGGCCTCTGCAGGGGGAGGGGTGGCTTCTTCATCAAAGTCGCCTCCATCAGCCCGATGAGTTACTGTAAGGGCCGGGCCCTGGGCCAACGGGGCTGCAGCCATGGGAGACGGGCGCTGCTGAGAGCCAGTGCTGCAGAGTGGGGGTGGGGTACCAAGACAGACACTGCAGGGTTGGGGGCACCCAGAAAAGAGAGAGACTCAGGGAGGAGAAGTAAGAGGCAGGGAGAGAGGAGGAGCTCTGAGTGGAGATCCAGAGAAACAAGGAAAGGCTGAGATAGCAAGAAATAGAAGACACAGGGGGAAAGATGGCGCACCTAGGAGATGGGCAGATACTCAAGGGCAGACGGAGAGACAGATCCAGAGAGAAGGGAGGAGATCCTGGCAGGGTCTCTTCCTAACCCTAGAGCATCTCCGTGTCCTGCCCAGCTCCTCTAGCACAAAGGAGGGTGGGAGGGTGGTCAGGGCAATTTGAGGCAAGAGCAGGGCCTTCCTGGAAGCTGGAAGGATTCTTGCTGGGGATCCAGGAGCCCAGGCCCTAGGGACAAAGGCAAAACCTGATCCCTGCACCTACCCCTTCCCCTGCAGATCCAAGGGTGAAACCCCACCTCTGCCCCTGCCCCTGCCCCCTGCCCCCTGCAGATCCAGAAAACTCCAAGCCAGTTTCACTTCCCCCTTTCTTCAGAGTCTCAGCTGGGCCTATTGCCCAGGTTGGGAGGACGAGGCCAGAGGCATCCAGAACACACCTCCATCCTGTCCTAGCTCACTCCAGGCCACCCATCCCAGGGCGAAGAACATCTTTCCTGAGAATTTTCCAAGTCCACACCCCATGGCTCTGGGATAGATCTGCAGGATAAATCCCATAGAGCCCCAGATAAGGGCTATTCGAACTGGCCCAGGCTTCCTGTCAGCCCCTAGAAGTCAGCCCCAGAATAAGGAGGGAACAGAGGGTATCCCATGAGCAAGAAAGAAGCCCAGCACCTGGCAGCCCCTGAATCTCTTGTCAGCACAAGGGTCCCTGCACCTCTCCCAGCACAGAACCCCAGTGTCATTACTCCCACACAGGTGACACATTAAGAGTCAAATTCTGGGGCCCTAGTTTACTGCCATTGTCCCGCTGTGGCACAAAGATACCATTATACAATGATAGCCTTGCCCAGTGAAAATGACACAGTTGTACTGTTGACAATGACACACAGGGATGTTGACGGTCACCACAATGACAATAACGCAGTGAGTGACCATCACATACATTGACACCAACAAACAGGGCAAGGATACTGGTTGACACTGGCACAATCACAGTGACAGTAAGCTCAGAATCAAAGATGCAATGAGACTCAGTCACACAGAGTAACACCGATGGTGACACAGAGATGTTGATAGACTCAGTAACAGTCTCACAGAATGATACCACTCCACAGTAATACTGGCAGTCTTGGAGTCTGACAGCTGCCATCAGTAACAGTAACAGACACAGTGACAGGCTCCAGGTCAGGAACCCCTATTATCCGGTTTTAGAGTCTGGCTTAGGACCCAAGACCCAAGAACCCTCTTGCCAGCTGCGGCAATGTTCCAGTTGCTCTGCACCCTTCCCCTCACCCCATGCCCAGCTGAGGGCACAACCTGGAGGAGGGAGGTGTGAGTTTTGGAAAGCCTCTATTTATCCCTGCAGAATCACAGACAGCAGTTTAGATTGTACAAGGCCAACCCTGGGGGAAGCCCTGCCACCATCAGGTTGGTGTGGGGGGTAATGAGTACCACCGACTGTGTCTCAGCTGTAATTGCGTGTGTGTGTTCATCTGTAATAGTGTGTTGTGAACTTCAGGGTTTGGGTTGGTGTGGGCATGCTGAGGGTCAGGCAGGCTCAGTCTAGCCTTGACAATGAATGAGCAGGGAGGCCTCAAAGCAAGTGACCTCAAAGCAAGGTTACTGTTCCATCTCTGAGGCAGCGAATTGAAATCCAAAGAAGGTCACCAGATGGACTCCCCCCATTGCCAGGGATCAAGGTGGGTTCAGAACATCTATCTGATGAAGGGCATCTGGCCCAGCATAGAGCAGAGGGGACTCCCTACAGCTTCCAGTCCCCCCTCTAACCCCCACAGCCCAGACTCTAGAATCCCACGGTGTGAAGGGGAAAAAGGCACCTTTTATCCTGGGGCCTCATCTCCCTCACCTCTCCCCACAGTAGCCTAGAGGGCCCATCTCAGGAATGAGGCAAGAACACAGGACACAGCATGGACTCACTGATTCAAACACTTGGGGACTGTAGATGCCTCAGAACTGCAGAGGAATTAGGTTGGACCAGGTAAAGAGAGATACATAGACTTGTAGATAGGTAAGAAAATGAGAGACAGAGCGGGCAGCAAAGACAGGGACAAGGACATGGTGGGCAGGGAGGAAAAGCAATGGCTGAGGGGGAGCCTGGGAGAGATAATCAGGGCAGGCGGGAAGCTCCAGGAGTGGGAGGAGGGGCTGAGGCTGTGAGGCCCCCAGATCCCACCAGGCCTAGGCAGCCTGGACAGCGTGGGCGGTGGGGGCGGGGGCAGAGGCCTGAGTGGTCCAGAGGCTTAGCGGGTGGGGGGACCAGGCTGAGGAGGGAGGCCTGGCCCCTGGCAGCTGGCCTAGCAGGCCCCCCACCAGGGAGGGATGGGCCTAGGTCAGGGGCCAGCTCCTGGGCTGTAGCTAGCCGGCCATGGCAGGCAGGCTCCCACTCCCGGTGGTGTTTCTCCCTCCTGTCTCTGAATCTCCGGTCTCTAGCCCCTTTTCTTTTCCCTCTTCTGTGAATCCAGACCTGCCTCTCCTCTCAGCTCTCTCAGTGACCCCATCGAAAGTGGCATAGGGCTCCAAACTGTGCCTGGGTTCAGGATTCAGGCTTTACCTCCTCCTGGGCTACCATGTCCCCACCCACACCAGGGGCAAGCCTTGGTGCTCAGGGGAAAGGACCCTACCCAAGCTTAGGCCCCATCCTCCTCTTTAGAAGTGGGGAGGATAAGCTGAGCACCAGTGGGAGGGGGCCAGGAGGAAGGCAGGGGGAGCGGTCCCCCAGCTCTCACCGCTGGCTGAAGCTGTGGAAAAGGAGGCGGCCCAATTGAGTGAGTTGGGGGGTGGGTATCTGCACCTGCTGTTGTGACCTCCACAGCCAGAGATGGGGGCCTAGGGGGGACAAGATTCTGACAGATTTTGGCAGTCGCCTGGACTCTGAGTGCTCAAAACCCCCACCCCCAGTCTCTTACACCGTGGGGACCCTGAGATCAGCATATGTGTGCCCTGCTGCACGTGTGTGTGGGCGTGTTGTCGGGGGAGCCTGGGGCCCTCCCATGGTGGGCCTGGCTGGGCAGCTGGGGAGGCATCCTGGGGAGATGGGAATCTGTCACCAGCCCATGCCCACATGTGGAGGCCCACTTGGGGCCCTGTGTGCTGCCTGGTGATCTGGGCATGGGCTTGTATATTCACATACATGCAGGCCTGTGCTTAAGCAGCCCTCTAGATGCAGAAGGGCTGGGCTTTCACCCTCAAAAGTCATCTGGTCCAGCCCCCTGCCTCTTGAATGGAGAGGAGGAAGGGGCGGATAAGTTCATATCCTCCCTTTAGAGACATAGGCTCTAGAGAGCTTCACAGAACCTGAGGCACTGGTGCCAAATCCCCGAGCCCCCAACCCCAATCCAGTCTTTTCTGATCCAGAAAGATCAGGAGCCCCCCTTTACCCAGGAAGGGCACACACACGAGTCAGGTTAAGTCTGTGGGGAGTGGGGTGCTGCTCCTCTTGGAAGGACAGAATGCTGCAGCAGGTTAGACAGCTGGAAGAACTCCATGAAAGGCAGGGAATGGGCAGAGCAATAGGGTTGACTAAGACTTCCCTTAGGAGGGGGGATGGGGTAGGGAAAGCCCTGAAGCGGATGCCGGGACAGGATGGGGACAGGAAGGAGGCTGCAAGGCAGGGCCCTCCATGGAGACACAAGAATGGATAGAATGGCTTTCCAGAGTTGGAGGCTGGGACAAAGACCTATTTGCCTCAGCATCTCCTACCACACCCACCCCTGGCCCCATCCCTGCTATGGTGCAGACACACCCTTGCATCCACACAGAGGCCCATGCATGCAAGCTCACACACACACACACACACACACACACACCCCGGGGGGTGGGGACAGCAACGCATGTGATGCATTGCCTTATAACAAAAAAAACCTGAAGATGGTCGTTCTGACAGAGCCAGAGTTGGGTGGGGGGAACAGAAGCTTCAAATGTCTTCTGTGTTCTGTTCTCTCTGTCCCCAAACGTGCATGTGCACCATGCACGCTACTTCTGAGGAGCCTTCTGGTCTGCTGGGCAAGACCAAGCCATCCTTCCTCCCCTTTCCTCCCCTCGTCGCAGTGGGGAAGCCAGAGCAATCTGTTCCTGATGGGTAAACACAGGCGTGAGTACGCGCACACACATGCTCATGCACACACCAGTCACTCAGTCCACACAGCACCCAGTGCTCACTTCACCCCGAGACACAGCAGATACTTGGGCTCTTACTACACCCAGCAGAGCTCTCAAAGCCCCCGCCTCCTCAGACACACAGGGCCAGAGCTTTACAGACACACCAGGCAGCCCCTCACAGACACTGGCATTCAGAGCCTACCATCGTGGCCACACATCAGGGCCTCCCACATGGACACCCGCTCCCACAGCCCCGTACACGTTGGTGTGCATGCACACACACATTACAGTTACACACACACAGACTCCTTCACACACAGCCATGGTCTCACATATGGTTATCATCACACACTCAGAACAATCAACCTTCCACACAGACACCATTGTACCCCTCCAAAAGCTCAGAGTCCTCAGTTGCCCTCAGCCTCTCACGTCCCGAAACCAGCAATGGGAGACACTCACATACACACCCTGAATAGCCACACTGTGCCGGGACCTCAGGTTGCCTAGCTGTGCCTGAGAGGAGGGAGAGAAAGCCCAGGGTTGCCTAGGGCAGGAAGGAAAAGGGAAGGAAATACTTAGTTGGTCCCTAAAAAGTGAGAAAATAGATGATTATTCCCCAGGCGGCTCCTCTTTCCCTAAAGCCTGCTTTCACCAGCATTAGGGAATGAAGATCCAGTCCAGACAGGAGAGGTGAAGGAAGTTCCTGAGGGAGACAGATGGTGGCACTGGAATCAGCAAGAGCCAGAAAGGCCTAGAAACCAGCCAGCTCCTCAGGCCCTTGATGCCTCTCCTCATCACCCCCTCTTCTCCACGAGGAGGATCAACAGCAGCTCTCAGCCTAGCTATCTGCTGTGGGATCCCAAGGCCTCTTCAAAACCTCTTTGTGCCCATAACTGTCTAGCAGGCACCCAGATGTCTGGCCTGGCTGCAGAAGGGGCAGGAGAGGGGAAGGAGATAGGACCTCCACTCCAGCCCCCGAGCCCCCCCAAAGCCCTGGCATCACTGTGTTCTGCTTTCTCTGCCCCCTAATGTGCATGTGCACCACGCCCACAGAGAGGTAGGGCAGATGCCCAGAAGCAAGGGGGCAGTAGGCAGAGCAAGCGGATGCTACTCTAACCACTGAGGAGAAGAGTCCTAAGGTGTCCTTGGACCTTGCAGCCCCGCCCCCATCTCCAGAGGAGTAGACACAGAGTCGCTGTCCAGGCAGAATGGAATCCAGGCTGTGCTGGCCAGGCCCCAACTCAGGAAAGATCGGCAATGCTGCGGACATCCTTGCCACTTGCCACTCCAGGTGTAGCTGGGGCCCTGATGCCCCCATCCTTAAAGAAGCCTGACGTGACTCCATGGAAGCCAGGCAGGACCTGTCTGGGGCAATGCCATAAAGCCAGATGATAGGGACTTTGGGGAAGGGGGCAGTGGGGACAAAAGAAACCAGGCAGCAGGGTGTAAGGAAACCAGGTGACAGGGCCCCAAAGAAGGTAGGCGGTGGGAGCCAAATGAAACCAGGCAGTGGGGACTGGAGTTAGCTAGGAGGTATGGACAAATGAAGCCAGGCTTTGGGGATCAAATGAAACCAGGCAAGAGGCCCACAGGATGTGAGAAAAGAAAGATATCAGGAGCTCATCCCCTCTGTCTAGATGTCACCCCACACTGTGGGCCTCTCTCTCTGCAGCCCCCCTTCCACTCAGGCAGTGGTCCCCTCCCCCAGGCCGATGGACACAGCCAGAGCCCCCTCCTCTCTCAGAGGCCTGGTCCGATTGCAGCCAATGGGCCCCGGCCCCATCCCTGGGACCTCAGGAAGTCCCAGTCCCTCCCACCGGCTGCAGAGGCAGGGGGGCTGAGGGGAGAGAAAGAGAAGAGAGACAGCTTGGCAGGGGGAGCGCGCCGAGCAGCCGCGGGGGGCGGGGGCCGAGAAAGGAGCGGGAAGCTCCGAGGCGGGCCGGGCTGGCTGGCGGGCCAGCGCAGGCGGGGGCGTCGCAGCGGCAGCAGGGGTGACAAGTCCTCCGGCCCTGCGGTCACTGACCTGGGTCCCCACGCAGGCGCCCCGTCGGTGCCTCCGGCTCTCCGCGGGTCCGCCCGGCCGCCCGCGGGCATCGGGTCTGCAGGGCTCGGCCCAGGCTGCGGGGACGGACCCGGGAGGCAGGAGCAGCCCCACTAGAGGTCCCGGCAGGCGGGTGGGCGAGGGGCCGCGCGGTGAGCGGTGAGCTGAGCGACGAGGGCCGAGCGGCGAGTGAGCGAGCGGGCAAGCGGGCCGGGAGGAGGGGAGGAAGGAGCGTGCTGCAAGCGAACGAGCGAGCGAGCAAGCGAGCTAGCTAGCGGAGGGAGAGTGAGGGACGGCATGCAGTGAGGTCATCCTTTGAATCTAATTGTCTGAGTCAGGAGGAGATGTGGCACTTGATGCTGGGGGAGGGGAGGGAGAAGGGACCCTCTCCGCTCCGGTCGCAGCCCCTCTCCACACCCAGGGGCGGCCGGGCCTCCCTTCCCAGTCCCAGGCGAAGTTGCCGCAGGCCAATTCGGGCAGACCACTACCGGTCTCAGGGCTGACCTCTGCTGCCTGGGGCTATCAGCAAGGGGTGAGAGATGGGGGTCCTGGCCCCAGCTCTGGGCTACCTTCTTCCTCCCACGGGTGACTGCCCCCACCCAAGGCCCACCAGCTCACCTTCCCACAATTTTTTAGCACAGGAGGCTCCCAGCCTACCCCCAGGTCCTATTCCAGGTCCTATTCTTGCCCTCTGAGGATAAAGCGGGAACTTGAGCCAACCTTCCAAGTTGCCTTACTTTAGGAGCATGGGGCCCTAACTCTATTCGCAAAGTTACTTCCAATGCTGGGAATTTGGAGGAATCTGGGAACCGAACCCCAGGCTCACCATCCTGCCCTCTGGGAATGATGGTGCAACGCCACCCGTCCTCCAGTTACTTTCTGCATTTGGGATGAGGACCTCAGGTCCCCCTTCCAGAGGGACAGGAGCAGGGCCAGACTCCTAGGGTCTCTAGGAGCCCAAGGGACCAGGCTGCCCAGAGGGTGAGGGGCAGGTTGGCAGCTAGACCCTGGGTTTGTCAGGTGTGCACACCCATAACACATGAGCACATGCACACAGGGTCGGGTGCACCAGACAGCTGTGGATACTTACACCAAGGGCCATACATCCCTCCCTTTGCCCCTGTGGGGGAGGGGTGATAAATATTTAAGGGGCTTTTAGCTCAAAAGGGGCTGGAACGGGGGAGGGAGGGGATCCACGCTGCCTGATTAATGGGGTTACGAGCTTGGATCAATCCGTCCGCCCGCCGCTCCCTCCTTCCCCCTCCTCCCTCCCTCTGCCTAATGTGCTTTATCAGGAGACGCTTTTCTGACTTGGCAGCGTTGGGCGTTTTAAATAGACCCATTTAGAGCTGGGGTTGGGGGAAAAGGAGGGGGGTGGAGGGAGACAGAGATTGAGACAGGCTGGGAGACAGAGACAAATCAAGAGAGAGAGATGTGCCCCAGAAGAGAGAGACTGGGAGAGGAGAGACAGAAAGAAATGCAGAGATACCATCGAGATAAGGCACTGAGGGTGAAGCTCCCACAGAGGCTGAGATGGAGAGAGAGGATGATGGAGAGAGAGAGGGTGATGGGAGGCCAAAGGGAAGCTGGGCGGGGTGGTGGGGTGTGAGGAGCAGAAACAAACAAAAAGAGACAGGGAGGAAAGGAACCACCAGCAGCAGGGAGAAACCCAGAGAGAGAGGCTCTCTGCAAGGGCTGAGTGCGAGCCTGGGAGACAGCAAATATCTTTTATTTTCAAAAACAGTTTTTCAGCCACTTTGTTAAATTAAAAAGCTGTTTTTAAAGTGGTGCTGGAGGTGCTGGTGGGGGAGGGTGAACAGAACTGCCAAGTCCTCCCTCTCCGGCCTCCTCCTCCTCCTTGGCCCCCACAGAAGCTGCCTCAGCCTGAGCCCCTGGGGTGTTCTCCAGCTCCCCTGCTCTCCAAGGCAATCCTCTGAGATCCCCAGGAACAGGGTCAGGGCATCTGAGCTACTGTTTACTGGCAGGAAGTCCTTCCTGCTATCTGGCCTCAGTTCTTCCTGCTGCAGGGAGCCCATTCTTTCCCCTGACCACTATCCTCTCTTCTCCAGCTCCTGTCCCGGGTCCCTAAGGTGGTCCCAGTTTGTGGAGGATTATGTGCCCTCAAAGCCCAGTAGCCCACCAGACTCCTCCCAAGGTATCCCCCATAAATATTATCTTTTATTCCGTAAATCCATCTCCTAGCCCCGTCCTAGTCTCAACTTCTTGTCCTTGGGTCCTCTGGGAACAGTGAGGTGAAAAGCTTAACTTTCTGTAGCCATCTCAGGCCTCCCTTCCTCCTCTCCTGGGCCCCAGCTCCATCTTCAGCCCCTTTTATGTGTCAGCCTGGGATACCCCACTCCACCCTCAACAACACCCTCGTCCCAGTTGTGAAGAGTTAGTCCCCCCCAGCCCCCAGCCAGGAAAATGGCCAGTCTGTTTGGGAGCTGAGATGAAAAGCCCGGCAGGCCTTTGTGGGCCTCTGGCGGGTTTTGGACAATAGGCCCTTCCGTTCCGCTCCAGTGCCTCGATTCCTTGGATGCCCCCACCCCCAAGCCGCCAATCCAGGGGCCTTGCCTGGCTTGAATGAGAGACAGGGAGAGTCAGGCGCGGCCCCACAGCTGGCCTCAGAAGATTCTGGACTTTCTGACCTCCCATTCCACCTCTTTCAAGCCTAGCTGCTCCTCCAGTCAAGCCAGAGAGATGTTTCCGGGGCAGAGAGGAAACCTGAGGACACTGAAACAGAAACATACTCTCATATCTGGGACTCAGCCCCCACTTAGCGTAGAACCCCGTTTCCTGACCTAGTGTTGCCCTTGCCTGTGTGACCATAGGTAAGTCTCTTCCCTTTCTAGGCCTATAATGAGAGCATGAAAAGCCTCAGCCAGGCTGAATCCAAAACCTCTGGAAGAAGAAATGACAGGGGAAGAGAGGAAGGAATCTCAGGTCCTCCTCCACTCATGTCCCCTAGACCTACAGCCCCACTGCACCCGCCTCATGCCCTGAGATTGAACTGTCCCACCTGGGCCCCAGCACCTACCTCTTCACCACTGGCCACACACCAATCACATCAATGTCCTCCTCTTCCTCCTCCAGACCAAACTCTTCAGAACTTCCAAAACCAAGGGGGCGAGATGAGGTGACAAGGCTAGATTCTAGAAGGGCAAAGGGCATACATCAGAGGTCACAGAGGAGCCACAGGCCTTAGTCCAACTCAGAGGACATTCCATACTTCCAGCCCCACTGTGAGAAAGGGAGACTGAGTTAGGCAGCAGATAAACATCTGTAAGAAGAAAAGTTGAGAGTAACACAGACCCCTTCCAGCACCCCTTGCTTACTTCAGGTTCTGAACCACAGGGAAAAAGGTTGCTAGAAGGCAGTGGCCTGATACAACACAGATACACACTCACAGACAATCCATAATTCTCATACAATCAGTTTGCAGACACACAGTCACCTCCATATCACACACATCTTCACATGCACAATCCTAGAGTCACAGAGTCACAGGGTCACGGGCATGGTGCAAATAACCACCATCATAACACCCCCTTCCTATCACCAGTATGGTTTATTGAGCATCTATTATATGCCAGGAACTGTGTTTGGCACATTATATGCATTATCTTACTTAATCTTCATGATTTCTCCATGAGGTGGGTTCTATTGTCCTTCCCATTTGATAGCTAAGGGGACTGAGCTTCAAGGAGGTCTTGCCCAAGACCACAGAGCTGACCAGTTCCAGAGCCTAGATTTGAGTCCATATCTAGCTCCAAAACCTTGCTGCTATACCAATTTGCCTGTGCAGATCTCTCACCCACCTCCACAGTGCCTTTCCCAATAATAATAGCAGGTAGCACTTGTTCAGGGTCCTGGATTTCCCAAACACTATGACAAGTACTTAATTTACATTTTGATACTGAACCATCAAAACAAGCTTCAAGGCTGGGCATGGTGGCTCACACCTGTAATCCCAGCATTTTGGGAGGCTGAAGCAGGTGGATCACCTGAGCTTAGGAGTTCCAGACTAGCCTGGGCAATATAGTGAAACCCTGGAGGCTGAGGTGGGAGGATCGCTTGAGCCTGGGAGGCGGAGGTTGCAGTAAGCCAACATTGAGCCACTGCACTCCAGCCTGGGTGACCAAGTGAAACCCTGTATTAAACAAACAAACAAACAAGAAGAAAACCCACAAGCTTTCAAGGTAATCCTGTTTCCATTTTTACAGACCCTAAAACTGAGGCTCAGACAGCAGAAGCAGATTTCCCAAAGACACAACTGGTAGTTGTTAAAGGAGCTGGTCTTGAACTCAGGGATATCTTGAAAGCCACTGTTGCTTCTACAAACTCCAGCCATTCAAAAGACCCCTCACCTTCAATAAGACCCCAGCTGATCCTCAGGGTCCAACTGCTCCCCTGAAAAGAAGTCCCAGATATATCTGCCAAAGGTGTGATTAGGTGCCTAAACACATACCATAAGAAAGGGACTCCATGCCTTCTAATCCTGCCCAGAGATGCAGAGACATCACCAACCAGGGAGAGATAGCCAGAAACTAAAATAAGGTGTTAGAGACAGGCTGGCTGATGGTGACAGATACAGCCACAACAAGACAGGCCCAAAGAGAGGGAGATTTAGGGGAAGCCAGAGACAGAGAGGGACACATTAGGCCAAAGAATGAGAGAGATAGCTGGAAAAGGAGATAATAGGAGAAGAGGAGGGTACAGGCTGACATGAAAAAACACAGATACACTCCAGTATGCAGACACATATAGACCCATTTGACCTTCACAAGAAACAAACCAAAGCAAGCAAGGCTCAGACTGCATGGTGTGTGTATGTGTGTGTGCGTGTTGTGGGGGAAGCATGCAGAGTCTGTATCGCTACACACATTACACCAGCTGCTTCCAGCAATTTCATCTGATTAATAATAAATGCCCCATAATTACAGCCGCTCCCCCAGCCCTTCTTCCTGTTTTTTGTCAGCTGCTGCCAGGCCAGCCCCCTATAGATCCTATGGTCCCCTCCATCCTCACCTGCTGCCCTCTGGAGGCTGAGAGAATGTGAGCTGGTGGAGGCCAGACTCCCAATCTGAGAAGGGATACCCATTTCTCTAACTTGGATTAATGCCCTTTGCCTCCAAGCAAAAGGTCATCTTACTTAGATCTCACTCAGAACTCTTCCCCAACCTGGGTATAACCTGTGACCCCTAATATGGCCTACGGGCCCACATCTGGAATGCAGAGAGATGAACTCCCCTTGCTCACTCTTTATCACTCGTTGGCTGAAATTTGTCACTCCATCCACAAACTTCACCTAGCCTCAGAACCCTGTAGACTCAGAGGAGAAAGGGACCAGGACAGGGGCCCTCACCTCATCATTCCAATCCCAGACAGCCCGAATCTCTACCCACTTGTATAGCCTCGAGCTCTGGACACATGGTGGCTCTGCCTGCCCATTCTGGAGCACCCCGAAACCCCACCCCCACAGGTCCACCTCCTTCCAGGCCTCCCACCCAAACGCTCCAAGGCAGCTCTATCAGAATCAGCTGCGGGGTTGTGCTGATCTGTTTCTAATCGCTGGGGCCTGGTTAACGCTTGCCCCCACCCCCCAATATTGATTCCATTATTTGGAGAGTCATTGACGTCAGGGGCCTGGATGGGTGCCAAAACTGCCTTCTCTCCAGGCCTGGGCCAGGGCCCAGCCCCCATCCCACAATTTCACAGAGGGGCCCAGAAAGGTCACTTCATGGGCCAAGGTTACATGGCATCTTCCCTCTGACTCTGGGCTCCTCTTGCCTTTTTGGGACCACCATGCAGCTTCCTTCTGGAGAGAGGGGCTACACAAAGGCCTGGGATTTAGAAGTGAAGTTGGGGGCAGCTATAAAAGGGAGTCTGAAGACTCTCATTGGGACTCTGGCTGCAAGAAGGGGCTCTGAAGAGGTAAGGAGGAGGGCAGCGGCTCAGAAAAGGGTAGTTGGGAATACTTTGTTTTTTGCCACATTCTTATTTTGGAACATCCTGAAGCTGGACTTGAAATGGATCCTACTGAATACTTGGTTTTTATGTCTGATATCGGATGTATCTCCAGACTCTCTTAGAAGGAAATTCTCTGCAGTGTAGGATAACAGATTACCCTAAATGTTACCATAATTTGACTAACTGGCACCAGTAATTTTATACATCTTTGCTCCACATAAAACATCTTTGCTGTCTCTTGTGCCTCTCTCACCCATGCTACCTCAGTTTCCCCACATTCACACACTCTCCCAGTCTTTCCTGGCGTTGGGTGTGTATCTCTTCCTCTTTATCTCTATCTGACCCAGATGCAGCCACTGGCCCATACCAGCAACTTCTGGGCTCTGGCTGGACAGAGTATTTTTAGGATTTGAACCCCGTGTTCTCAGACAGACATTAATAACCAATACAGACACTCTGTGGTGCCCACAACAGCTAAACAGTCTCAGAGCCCAGCCTTGGAAGGTCAGAGATAGGGTCCATTCCCTCAGCTGGAGGGTCAGAGATAGGGTCTATTCCCTCAGGTAGAGTCTAAGAAACCCACACCTAGAGAGGGCAAGGGACATGTTTACAACCACATAGGGGAAAAAGGTCCTTGCCTTCTGAAAAATCCTGAGGGTGGGAAGGGGGAGGGTGACCTCCGACCTCTGCCATGGAATCAGGGTGATTGTCCTGCCCCAGCCTCCTCTGGTCCAGACCTTTCCAAGGAAGGGGCCTATCCTCTGCACTCCTTCCCTTCACTCAGGGAAGTCCTTCCTTCCTGTAGTCTAATCTGCAAACCAGTGTTCCTTTGAGCCAAACAGGGGTGTAGAACAAGGGATGGGGGGTCTCAAACCACAAATCCCAGGAGGTTCCCTCTCCCCATGATCTGTCCCACTCAGTGATTCATGCCTCAACATTTATTGAGCACCTATTCCCTGCCAGGCACTGTACAGAGAGCCAGGCACATGGTCCTGCCCACAAGGAGCATTCAGTACGATGAGACAGAAAAAGATGTATTATTGTTCACACAAAAATGCCTTCCTAAGCTGTATGAGGTCTGTGCAAAGGGCAGGCGAGTATAGGGTGAGCAAGGTAGACCCAGTCCTTGAGTCACACAGAGCTTATAAGCAACTACGATGCAACCTCGCTGAGTGTCACATGGGGAAAGTACAGGTAGGGTATATGGTGGGACACACTGACTGCCCTGGGTCTGGAGAAACCTGTCCTTCTACAGGACTGAGGACTGTTCGCTCCTAAACCCAAGATGGGCCCTCAAGCTGAATACAAGTCACTATCATAGTTTAATTTCAGTTCCTGCTACTGTAGCTCTAGCCCCAGCTTTTGGGAACTGGCTGCCCACAGCAGCAGGGTCTGCCTCTTCCTGAACATCTGCTTCAGCTCCTCCATCCACCCCTTGGCCCCCACAGTGCCTAGCTCTGGTGACCCCCAAACTGGCACAGCTCTGCGCGTTGGGACTCTCTTTGCCCTCCGAAAAGGTAAAAGGGACTGATGACCTCCGTGCTCTCCATCCCCAGGGACCACTTGCCTTCTCAGCCCCTCCCCACAGGAAGCAAAGAGCCCTTGTGGATGTGGTCACCCAGGGCCACAGGAGTTTACAGACCTGAGGTCTCCCCCCACCACCCCTACCCAATGGTGGATCTGGAGGAGGGGTCAGTTCTCACTTCTCAGGCTCCTTGCTCTCCAAGACCCCCCCAAACCAAGCACACATGGTCCCCCCAACCCATCTGCATTTCAAAGAAAATCCACTCCATATGTTTCCGATTCATTTACACTTCAACTCGCCATGGGGGTGCAGACAGCAGGGGCGCCTTGCCTCCCAGCCCCCCACCCCCATACGGGGGCTGGAGAGCATGTTTCACCTTCGGGACAGGCAGCAGTTATAGCCCAGTCATCTCAGCACTGGGGTAGAGACCACAGGACCATGTCCCTACTGTGTGGGCTCCCATAGGGGAAGACAGTGTGTCTCAGGCACCCCCAACTACTGATGTCCAAAGCAGCAGAGCACGAAAAGTCCATGAGGATCTCCAGGGGAGTTGGAGTCCCAGGGCTGGCTGCAACCTAGCATCCCTAAGACTACTGCTCTTTTGAGGAACAGTGTGGGGAAGCCTAGGCATGCCCTGGAGCCACGATAAGGGCTCAACAGGCAATCCCAGAGACACACACAACATAACATAGTCTCTACCCCTCCCCAGCCAGGGCAGAGGAGAACAGAGAGGGTGAGCTCTAGTATTCTCCTCTAGCTACCTTCCCTGCATAGATTTGAGGCTGTTATCTCTCCTATAATCACAGATTCAACACCCTGGAGCAGTCATAGGACCCAAAGTCTGCTCCCTCCAATCTTCACACCCCTCCCATCTTAAGAATGACTGAGATGTGTATGTATGGGGGGGGGTCTTGGGAGGACAAGAGTCTTATTTCCCCCAACTGGCCTTCTCTACCACAGAAGGGACGTCCAAAACTATTCAAGGGGAATGGGTGTGCATTGATATGGCACATGGAGGAATCTAAGGGTTCGTGTCACCCCTCTACCAACAATCTTGGCAGATCTTCCTGCTAAGACCTAGTCTCTTTATGGAAGGAAAGTAGGGAAATTTAACTGGGTTAGCCTTTATCACACCCCTGTCTCCATCAGCCCGCAGCCCATGTGATAGATGTGAACAAATGTGTATCCTCTCTCCTCCTCACCTTTGGAGGGGATGGATCCTGTAGCAGTCAGTCTCTCTTCCTCACCTCAAGTGCCCCAACACTCACCACAAACCAAAGGAAAGCATGGGCATATCTGATGATGAGTCCTAAGTTCCACTGGGACTGTGATTGCCACAATCTTAGTGTGAATCTGAATGTGAGCCCAGGATGAAAGTGTGAGTTTAATCTAAGCATCTGGGTCTAATGTGCATCTGAGTGTGAACTCCAAGATGCAAGTATGGGTTTGAGTATAAGCCCAGGTCCCAGCATGCATCTGACTATAAACCCCAGTGGGGCCAAGTAGCTCACGCCTGTGATCCCAGCACTTTGGGAGGCTGAGGCGGGCAGATCACAAGGTCAAGAGATTGAGACCATCCTGGTCAACATGGTGAAACACCGTCTCTACTAAAAAATACAAAAATTTGCTGGGCGTGGTGGCACACGCTTACAGTCCCAGCTACTCAGGAGGCTGAGGCAGGAGAATTGCTTGAACCCAGGAGGCAAAGGTTGCAGTGAGCTGAGATCGCACCACTGCACTACAGCCTGGTGCCTGGCGACAGAACAAGCCTCTGTCTCAAAACAAAACAAAACAAAACACCCAGTGGGTCTGAATGTGAGCTCCAAGACTGAAGTGTGAGCCTGAGTCCCAGAATTCCTGTACAAGTCAGCATAAGCATTAGAGTTCTAGTGTAAGTCTGAGTGTGAGCCCCTGGTCATAAGGGCTTCTGAGTATGAGCTAAGGTGACTCATATGGAGCCTGAGTGTGAACACTGGTGTCCCTTTTTAAGTCTCAGTGTGAGTCCCAAAGTGCCCATGTAAGTCTAAGTGTGATCATCAGAACCCTAGTGTGAGTGAATGTGAACACTAGGTCTCAAAGTGATCCAAAAATGGAAGGGGAAATCTCAAGTGTGAGCACCAGAGTCCTAGTGTGAGTCTGAGTGTGAACTCTGAGATCCCAATGTGAATCTGAGTGAGTCACAGCGTCTCATGTGAGTCTGAGGGAGTGACCAAGATCCTGGTATGAGTCTAAGTGTGAGCCCTAGGTTTCCATGGAGATCTGACCCCCCAGAGTCCCCACATGAATCTAAGTGTGAGCCCAAAGGTTGTATGTGAATCTCAGTGAGCTCCAGGGTCCCTGTGTGAGTCAATGTGAGCCCCAGCTTGGAAGCGTGACTCTATTAACCCCAGTGTCCTCATTGAGTCCTTGAGTTCAAATGTGAGCCCCATGTTCCCCATGTCAATCTGATTGTAACTCAGAGTCCCAGAATGTAAGTGTGAATTGGAGTGAGCACCAGAGTCTTCGTGTGAGCCCTAGAATCTCGGTGAGATTCTGAGTGTGAGCTCTAGTTCTCAATGTATATCTAAGCTAAAGGATAAGACCGTGAATCTAAGCATGAGCCTATAGTCCCAGTGTGGGTCCCAGTGTGAGCAGAGTCCCAATGTCAGTCTATGTGGAAACTCCAGGACTGAAGTGTATCCCTGGATATGAGCCCCACCATGTGTGAGTCCATATGAGTGCAAATCCCTAGACCCTAGAAGGAGGTGAAGTGTCCCAATGTGCAACTGAGTATGGATTCCAGAGCCCCCGGAAGCCCTGTGCATGAACTTTAAACTCCTAGTTTTTGTGTAGACTCAGGGTCTCAGTTGGAGTATCAGCCCTGACAGTGTGAACCTTAGCTCCATCTCACCAACGCTGACCAGGAGCCCCTGCACCAGCTGAGAGGACTTGTGTGGGTTGTGACAGTGGAGACGGGGGGCATAGTTTGAGACACCCAGGCCCTTCTAGCCCCCAAGTCCTTGCTAGCCCTACATCCCTAGAAATGTGCAATGGCTCAAGCCCCATCCCCACAAACGCAATGGCACACCATCACACCCAGAGTTAGACACACAAAAATGCACCTGGTGTTTCAGTCTCCTCAGACACACAGCAATTACAGATGTACAGACACACCTAGCATTTCAGACTCTCACCACCTCGGTGATCACAGCCACACAAACACCCCCAGTGACACAGACACATATACACCAAGTATTACAGGCAGAACAACTAGTGTTACAGACACACTCCTATAGCGGCATGCAGACACACACCCAATGTTGCAGACAAGCTGCCAGGCACACAGACACACACAAACGCTTCTCAAAGAGACAGACTAGACGGAAAGAGAAAGAAAATCCTAAATTTTCAACAAGGCGTGAAATAGTCCTGCCCGCCTGAAGCTACTGGAGCCGGGAGGGGGACAAGGGAGCGAGCGAGCTAACGCTGGAGGAGAGGCTCGGGAGAGGAGAGGAGCCGAGAGGGAGAGCTGTCCGTCTGGTGACCTCCCCACGGCCCAGCCCCCACGCATTCGGAGATATACTACTCAGAGCAGGGACACCCAGGCTGGCTCACACTGAGCTGCACTGGAGGAGACACACACGAGCAGACTCACAAAGAGACACTTGGGGAATACACCACAGGCGGACTCACACAAGCCAGGAAGACTTACAAAGAGATACACTAGAGGAAACCCACTATATGGAGATACATCCAGGCGGACTCAAGAGAAAACCATGGGAGGCCGACCGACACACACACACACACACACACACACACACACACACACACACA
>PVKV010003556.1:105750-142469 GCA_004027835.1 Alouatta palliata | reverse complement strand
ACTGGACAGCGAAAATGTGGCACATATACACCATGGAATATTATGCAGCCATCAAAAATGATGAGTTTGCATCCTTTGTAGGGACATGGATGAACCTGGAAGCCATCATTCTCAGCAAACTGACACAGGAACAGAAAACCAAACACCGCATATTCTCACTCATAGACGGGTGTTGAACAATGAGAACACATGGACACAGTGAGGGGAGCATCTCACACTGGGGTCTGTTGGGGGGAAAAAGGGGAGGGACAGCAGGGGGTGGGGAGTTGGGGAGGGATAGTATGGGGAGAAATACCAGATACAGGTGATGGGGAGGAAGGCAGCAAATCACACTGCCATGTGTGTACCTATGTAACAATCTTGCATGTTCTTCACATGTACCCCCAAACCTAAAATGCAATAAAAAGTATATATAATAAAAATAAATAAATAAATAAATAAAATAAAATAAAATATTACATTCACAGAGTGGTATTTTTAATATATTTTTTAAAATCCCTTATAAACCAAGAAGGAAACAAACCAGTAAGCAATCATACAAAGTAAACAGGCAATTTATACACATGCACTTAAAAAGGACCATATACATATACATATATATATATATATATATATATATAAAATGCAAACTCTCTAATAACGTAAGAAAAAAGGATTAAAACAATAAGGTAACATTTTAAAACCATCAATCAGCAAATATCTGGAAAAATAATAATGCCCAGCATAGGCAAATATACTTTGGGACTAGCATTGTCGTATACTCTGAAAAGCACGTGAATTTATCTAAACTTTATGAACTCTAGTAATGTACATCAAAAGTTTTAAGGATATGTTCCATCTGAATAACACCATTCTAAAGAAATAACCAGCCATGTAAACAAAAATTTGTATGTTCTTTCTAAAGTATATTACTTCAAATAAGGATGTCATCTAGGTTTTCTGTAACAGCATACTAAATATTCACAAATTAAAATATTTGTAATGTAATTTTTTAACACCGTAGTGGGAGCTCCTTGATGGTATCCTGAATGAGAAGGGTTAGTGGAGTTGGGAGTTGCCAGGGATGTGAGGGCAGGAGAGGATCTGGTACAAATATTTAATTTTTTTTTCAAGAATGTTTAGTGACTTACAGATATGCTGAGAATATAATGTTAATGAATACAAATAGTCTACAAAATTGTACAAGGTAAGTTCCTATTTTTTAAATATATTTATGAAAAGGTTCCAGTAGTAATTTTTCTGCTGGAAAACAAATTTAAAGTAATTTTATAACCTCTCTTTATAACTTCTTGAAGTTCCTGAAATTTTAAATAATTAGGCATATTTAAATAATTAGGCATGTTATTTATTTTTTAAAATGCACAATAATAAAACAGGAAAAAATAGAAACAGTAGAGTAGTGGCATTAACATTTTACCCTGACAAAAAATATTATAATGGATTTTAGTATGTTTGTTATTGATGAAGCAATTTGTCAATGGAGATGCAACCTCGGAATTTTAATACCAATGTTATCAAACTTGCTTAGGATGATTTGAATTCTGCAGTAAATCCAACTTCATCATGGTAACTGCTTCAGCAAATTTCTGTGTTGAGAGATGGATTTCCTGTTGTGAAAAGCAGGTGAACCCAAAATGTCTGATAAACGGTGACTTTCAAGAGGAATTGAAGGTATAAAGTGGGAAAAATATCTCTACAATGAAAATGGCACCTAAAATAGTTTTGAAAGCCACTATGGAAACAGATCATGGATGGCAGCAACTTGAGTTTTTAATCATTCTAGATGTAGACATTTTCTGTTAAATATCACTTTAGTCACCATAACTTTTTCTATAGTGATGGATTTTATCAGGTTAAAATAAAGGGTTTCTATTTATTCACTCTTTTATCTTAATTTACTAAGCATCATATATATTTAATGCAGTGAAATATTAGAAAATAAATAAGATACAGGTTTTGTCCTATAGAAGATGCTGTAGAAGATAGTCATGACATGTTGTAAATATTATAGAAATATCCTTGTAGTTCCTCATCCCAATATTTTCTCTATATTGCGTCCTTCATTGGACAATAAAAAGTTTTAGAGATTTGTTGTTTATCTTCGTAAGTCTATGACCAATATCAAAATATAGTAGGTTATGAATATATTTTCAATGAATGAATAAAGATAGGCGAGAACACCTAACAATTTAAAAAGATTCTAGGAAGCAGGTTACAATAGAGTGTGAGCCACAACACCTGGCCCTATACTTTTATTGTTTAACAACAATGCATTGATTTTTTTACAGCATTCTTAATTTGCATTATTGGAACATATCAGTCTATTTATCCCTTCTACAATTGATGGACAATTGGATATTTCTAGTCTGAGATCTTGAGAACAATGCTGCTATGAACACTCTTTTATATTTATCCTGGTGTTCTTGTGCACACATTCCTTTATAGTCCACACTCATGTGCCACGTAATGATGTTTCAGTCAATGACGAACCACATAGGTGATGATGGTCTCATAAGATTATAATGGAGCTAAAAACTCCTATTGCTTAATGACATTGTAGTCCTCATAACATTTTAACACAACACGTTACGTAAGTGTTTGTGGTGATGCTAATGTAAATAAAACTACAGTGGTACCAGTTGTACATTATAACCAGTACGTCATACTTGTATATGGTAACCAGTATATTATACTTGATAATAATAATAAATGACTGCTTTGCTGGTTTACATATTTACTATATTTTTTATCATTATGTTAGAGTGTACTGCTTCTACTTATTAAAAAAATGAACCATAAAACCAGCCTTAGGCAGATATTTCAGGAGGTATTATTACAGAAGGCATTGCTATCGTTGAAGACCACAGCTGCATGTGTGTTACTGCCTCTGAATATCTTCCAGTGGACAAGATGTGGAGGAGGAAGACAGGGATATTGATGATCCTGACCCTATGTGCTCCTACACTAAAGTGCATATTTGTGTTTTTGTTTAAAAAAAAGTAAAAAGTAAAAAATAAAATTAAAAATTAAATAATGAAAAATTTATAGAGTAAGAATAAAAAACTATTTTTGTACAGCTGTACAATTTGTTTAAAACTAAGTATTACTTCAAAGAGTCAAAAAGCTTAAAAAATTAAAAAGTTTATAAAGTAAAAAAGTTAAACTGTTAATTTATTACTGAATGAAGAAAACTTTTATAAATGTAGTGGAGCCTATGTATACATTGTATATAGAATCTACTGCAGAGTACACTAGTGTCTTAGGCCTTCCCATTCACTCCCCATTCACTCACTGACTCACCTAGAGCAACTTCTAGTCCTTCAAGCTTCATTTGTACAGGTGTACCATTTTATCTTTTATTCAGTATTTTTACTGTATCTTTTATATGTTCAAATAAATTGGATGCACAACTACTTACCATTGTGTTCAATTGCCTACGATATTCAATATAGTCAAATGCAGTACAGGTTATAACCTGGGAGCAATAGGCTATACCATGTATCATTGGTGTGTAGTGGGCTATACCATCTAGGTTTGTGTAAGTACACTCTTATGTTTGCACAGCTACAAATTGCCTAATGACACATTTCTTAGAATATATATCCCATCAGTAAGCAACACAGTTCTAATTATATTAGGATTGAAATTGATGGTCCTGAGGTACCTGTATCCAATTTTAGTATATAATGCCAAAATACTTTGTAATGATATAGTATCTACTTACATTCTCACCAGCCCTGAGAGTCCCAGTTGCCAAAAAATAGTGTAAAATATTAAATCTTTTCTTTTTGTTTTCAGGAAGGGGTTAGTCTAAGTAACTCAACCTACCATTATTAAAAACATAATTCTGTCATCTGTTTTTATATTTCATTGGTGATACAAAAAACATTTAATACATCTTCATAAAATAAGTAATATAATTCAAATGAATAAATAAGAGAGTACATAGCTATAAAAGCCTTTAAGGCTATATTTTTCCTAGGTCTTGCCATCTCAATTATATTTAAGAAATGGCATTCCTTAAATATCAGTAAATACTTCCTACCCAAAGAGATGCTAGTGCTGAGTCATCTATCTGTTTTTTATTGAAACTCTTATTTCAGCAGAGCGATTTTGTCGAATTTCTATTTTTTTTCTTGTGCTTTTCCCCATTTTCCATGTCTTCCACCAAGCCAGTATTAATGCTGGCTATTAAAGAGGTTCTTTTCCTCCTGAAGAATGTTCTGAATATTATGTGTGACCAAGGAATAACCCAGTTCTTGGTCATTAGTTAAATAGAAGCAATGGGCTGGCTTGGCTTTTAGTGAGAAATGAAGAATATTTTGTAATTTGAGTGTTAAATATTTTCTCAGCCTTATTCCCCAAAAGGCAATTATTTTGTGATCATTACCTGTGCAATACCTTTACCTGTTCTTCTACACTTTAACCTAAGCCTCCCTTTACTGTCACTATTCCATAGTTTGGACTTCATACACCAATATTGGCATATAATACCATCTTCATTATCACTGCATACATATTTAAATGTTAAAGACTTATTGATTGGTTTTTATAACTATCTGAATTTTTCATCTGAAAGTTTAAGAAAAGTTAGAGAAGCTTGTTCCTACTCGAGTTTAATGTGACATGCCTTCAAATATAATTAGTCTATATATTTATTTTGAATAAAAAGCTGAATTTCTCAACTCATATACAACCTGATAACATCCACAGATACCCTTTGAGGACCATTAGCCACACTCTAAGTATATTTATGTTAATTGAATGAAGCAGATGTGTTTCAGAGTCTTCTAACAGTCGTTTTGACCTACTTAGGTATCACCTACTATAAGAAATAATCTCCGTATTGATCTCTTTGATAGAGCTGTTTGTTCAGGAGAAGTATGACTATGTAATTGAACCTGAGATGTATCAATAATCTCTCTTTGTTTTCCCCTTCTAATGTGGTAATACTTTATTCCCCACTCTTCTTTTCAACAATATTTATTAGAGACAAGCATACCCAGACACATACAAACACATGCTTTGTTCAATGTTTTATGTCCCTTTGACAGCAAAATGACATAGGGAGAGAAGCAAATCACTTAGCAATGTCCTCAAGTGATACATTGTTCTCAGGAAAACTCCCTTTGAGTGAGGCATGGCAGTTGTTCTGCCCCATAATGGCTGGTGTCTATAAAGAAGACACACTGTATCTGGAGCAGGGCAATATAAAATAATTGGCTCCAGGCCACCCTAAGCTGCTTCTTGCCATCAGCCTCTTCACATTTAGATGCAAATTAAAATCCAATTTAGACTGAGCTTAAATTTAAAAAGCACACTTAATTCCTTCAATTTGCAGAACTATTCCATTCCATTAGGCAACTAATTTCTACCTGTCAGATTTGGAATGAAAGTGGTCTCTCTCAGGAGGAAACGTTTCACTTGCAGTAATTAGGTATGGGGAGTTTGTGACGATGCCTGTGCTTTGATAGCTGCTTGCGTTTAACTCTCCAAGCTTACAAACCCTTGGGTAAACTCAGTTGAAGTGTCAGCTTCAATACTTGCCTGATAGGGAAAGCTAAAATGAGGTTACATATTTCATAATTAAATAACACAACTACTTTAATTTTTATTAAAGAATCATGAAAGGTTACCTTATATAAAATCTAAGAGCATAAATTCCTTTGTTGATCTGTTATTCTAATAAGCTCCTGAAAAAAATTTGAAGAGGTCTTGATTACAATTAGATAAAAGCTGGGAGAGTGAAAGTATCCAACTGTATCAAAGAAATGACTAAAATTAGCAAGTGAGATGAACTGTAAGTGCTGTGTCAAGCTCCTCTTTTTGATATTGTTCTTGATCTGTGCCAGGTGATATTTTATAGTGTAGAAGCCTAAGGCTTCTTACACTTATAGTGTAACTATAGTTATAGTGTAGACAGAAGACTTGAGTCCCACGCTCTGTGATTTACTAGCAGTGAAACCTTGGCCAAAGCTCTTGACCTCACTTAGCTTCCTTATTCTATCAATAAACATTTTTCCTTCAAATTCAGCAGAGAGTTAACATTTCATAAATATATATGGTTGAATACTTCTTTCCAAAAGCATTATCACATTCAGTGATGAATATAGAAGTTCTCTTTACTTTAAAGACACATTTTACCGTAAGCAATTTTTATCCAAACCAATTCCACAACAAAATAAAAATTGTTCTCACCATTACTCAGTGTTAATTATAAAACATTTTCTTTTCTTTCTTTCTTTAGTTATTCTGATGTAGGTGCATGCATGATGTGAGAGCTGTTGGAAATAGTCTAATGATGCTATGGGGAATATTTTAAGGAGTTTAAATATTTGCTTTTTCATTTACACAAAATACTATTCCAGAATGAAATTATGTTGAACGATGTTCAAATTCAAGCTTGTAATTGTTTTGGGTTAAATGTTTCTTAAAGTATAATCGGATGTGGGTTAAATTAACTTAAATAATTCATAATTTTTAAAACCAACACACATGATGTAGGCCAGAAGATAAAATTGTGAAGTTAAGGGACAGAAACATTTTCACATGAGGCTTAAATGTTTACATATTCCTAAAATCTAAATTTAAAAATTCTGACTGACCACAACAGAGTAGAAATAGGCTTTTCAAAATTTAAAATACAAAGGATTGTTCACACATAAATTGTGGTAGATTTTGTCTTCAGCAGCTTCAGATCCTAACTGATTCTCCCAAGGAAAATGAATAGTGAGTGATTCATGATGTTTATGCAGAGCTCTTTCATTTCCAAATTAATTTCGCCTAATTAATTCAGAAATAAATGATTATATTAAGAATACAGACAACCTGAAAAATCAATGGCAACTTTTTAATAATAACCTACAAAGATTGTGCAGAAAGCAAAAGATGTTTTTGGGGTTTTTGGAGCATTAGTGTATTTCTACTCTAAATTTTTTCTGATTGTATATATAATTAATATTAAGATAAACATCATAGGGTCATTTTAAAAGGTAGATCATTTTTAATTTTTAACAATTAAATGCCATTATTAATAAATAAGACAGATTCTTCTGGGTTAAAATAATGGTTTAAGTTCAAGTTCTAATATCTTGATACACTCAGTATTTTGTTAAAATGTCTATACAAAAGTATATATAATATATATACATAATTGGCAGAAGAAACTAAGGATAAGAATTGCCCACATATCTAAAAACTATTTATGCCAAATAAAACTAACAAGAGTCAATGGATTCTTTATTCAGGTCTCTGTTCAAATATCTATTTCTTAGAAAGGCTATTCTTGATCCTTGTGTCAAAAATAACACATATTTTCTTATTCTTGTTTCACTCCTAGCACTTATTTTTACCTAACATTCTATTACATTTATTTGCATAGTGCCTTGTTCTTTAAGAAAAATGTAAACTTTATTTTATTGTTTTGGTCACTGATGGTTACCACATGCAGCACACATACAGAATGCACTCCCTATATTTATTGAATGAAAAAAAAATGCTCCATGAACCAAGAAATGATTCACCCAGGCAGTAAGCAGAAAACACATAGTTAACTCTAAACTTAGAAATGTGTATGTTATGCAACATAGGAAAAGGACATCAGGGATGGACTGGCTAGCCTGCTGTAGAAACCACCACTTGTGCTCTCTATGTGCAAGAGCAACAAGTTTTTCTAATAGGTGTTGCTACAGCACGCAGGAAAACCAGACAAGGGTAGGAAGGGAGATAACAGTGGGAACTTTTTGTTGCACGTGACAGACTTTTGTGCACAGAAATGACTATTGATAGTTGCTGTGATTTTTAATTACTGAGTACTATATTAAAGGTCATTTTTAAAATAAAGTTTATTTTAATTTAAACTTTTAACTCAGAAATATTAATTTTTCATTTATAAAGCTTATTAAAAGCTTTTATGACTGCATTTGATTAAGTGGATTATATTTTGTCTATTCACTTCAAGTTGATCACAATTTCAATCACCAATTATACTTGTGTTTTAGCTAAATTACTTGTGAAAAGTTAAACTATGTGCATTAATTTTTAATGTATTTGTAAGCCTTTTTATTGCTTGGCATGACAAACATTTAATATTTGTGTTTGCAAATTATCAACATAAAAATATTTAAACCTTTGTAGATGATATGTTGTTTATCTAATAATTCGAATTTCTCAGAAATATTTCAGCAGCTTTAAATATATTTAAATTCTGTTTTTCAACTTAAAATTATAGAGATAAAAAAAGTTACAGACACACAGAAGAAGGTGTACCCCAATAAAACATTTTTTTTCACCAGTAAATGTTTACATAGGAAAATTTTATGTTTATAGAGAAAATGTTATACGTACATTTAAAAACAATATATTTTTAACAATACAATGTGTGGCAAAAGTCTTGAGTTATTCCAAGCATAATTCACAGACTCTGATAATTCTGTGTAGTTATTTTGAACTGTGCTGAGTGTTAACAAAGGAAATGTGGTTTTCACATGTTGCTGAGACTTCTGAGAGACACAATACTACTTATAAAATAACTGCTAACATCCACTAAATTGACTGGGGATTAGAAAGAGATGTTTTAAGCATGTTATAATCCAATACAATAGTTGCGACATTTATGCAAGTATCTTCCTGTGTTTAAGTTGCATTACAGAAGTGGATTGGGAAATTTTGTTTCACATATTACAGTTAAAATTTATAAGAATATATCAAGGATCCAATGATCCTACTATATCAACCAGGAATCCCACTGCTGGGTATATATACAAAGAAAATGAAATCAGTATGTTGGAGCAATATCTGTACTCTGTGTTTATTGCAGCACTGTTTACAATAGCCAAGATATTGAATCAACCCAAGTCTCCAACAACAGATGAGTAGATAAAGAAAATGTAGTACATCCACACAATTGAATGCTATTCGGCCATTATATAAATAAAGTTTTGTCTTTGTGACAGCATGGATGAACCTGGAGGACATGATATTATGTGAAACAAGCCAGACACAGAAAGACAATACTGCATGATCTCATTAATGTGTGGAATGTTTTTTAAAGTTGATATTATATAAGCAGAGATTAAAAAATGATTACCAGAGGCAGGAGAGGGAGAAGGGGATGATGGAAAGGGGTTGGTCATTGGATACAAAACTAATATTAGATAGGAAGAATACGTTCTTGTCTTCTATTGCACAGTAGGATGACTATAGTTAACAGAAAAATATTGCATATTACAAAACAGAAGGGAGGATTTTGAATATTTGCACCAGAAAGAAATAATACTTGCATGAAGTGGTAAATATATTTAAAATGCCGGTTGGATCTGTATGCAATATATATGTATTAAAACATCAAATTGTACCCCATAATATGTATATTTAAAATGTGTCAGTTTTTAAAAAGTATATTTTCTGGTGTAAGTATTAGCCATAGGAATTACTCAATTCTCCTTAAGTTTGTGACAAATACGTAAATGTTTATTAATGTAAATTCTTGTAACTAAACATTCTTGTTTTGTCATGCATGTCATTTTATATTTCGATAACTTAGGATAATGCTGTATAGCTGACGGTGTATGTTTTAAAGCTGTGTTAAATATAAAGGCTAAGTACGCAAAATTATGTAACATCGAAACGAAGTTTTTATGTGGTACTTTATTGGTACCAAAAATCAGTAATAAAGCCAGTTTAATAGTTCAATTACAAAAGAAATTTCAACTAAGTAACATTTACTATATTAATTCTAGTGTGATCCTTGACTAACGTGACTTTGGAAATAGTTAATAGTAAAAATCAAATGGGAAGTTCAGTATAATGTTTTCTTTTATATTTTTTAACCATTTCTTTTCTCCTCATTGCTTCCTGCATCTCTGGTCTTCCATATCAAATTATTTTACTTATAACTAAAGAAAACCTCTCAATATTTCCTTTAGAAATATTCTTCTGTGGTTAAATTACCTTAAGTTTTTATTTCTGAAAAGAAAGCTTTCATCTTCACATTTGAATAATATTTTTCTAAAGTACATGATTCTAAATTGACAATTTTGCTTTCAGACCTTTAAATGTTACTGCTTTCTGGCTCGCATGTTTCTGTTGGAAAAGTAATAATCTAGTTCTGTTCCTTAAAGGTAATCTCTTTTATTCTCTGCTTGTTTTTCATATTTTTTCTTTATCTCTGTTTTTTCAGCAGTTTTGCTATCATGTTTCATGTGTTGATTACTTTTTATTCATCCTGATTGTATACTTAAGTCAGTGATTTTCTTTTATTAGCTTGGTATAGTTCTTAGCCATTATACCTAAAAATGTTGCTTCTATCCTATTATCTCTGTCATTGCCTTTTGAGATGCCAATAAAATGTATGATAAAGCCTTTCCTCGTATGTTTAATATTTCTAATCCTCTTTCTTCTGTGTTTTCAATCCCTCTGCTACTCCAAGCTTCATTCTGAATACTTACGTGTACTCTCTCTTCCAGTTTGTTCATTCCCATTTCAACCATATGAAATCTGCTATTAATACTTTCTATTGATATCTTAATTTCTGTTATTAAAATTGTAAGTTATAGAATTTCTATATGGTCCTTTAACAAATACAGGTTGACTGTCCCTTATTTGAAATACTCAAGACAAGAAATGTTTCTGATTTTTTTTTCCACTTTTTGGATATTTCCAAATACATAATGTGTTATCTTGGTAACCAAGTCTAAACATAACATTTATTTATATTTCATACACACTTTATATGCAAGATCTGAAGGTAATTTTATGCAATATTTTAAATAATTTTGTGTGTATGAAACAATGTGTTGTAGGAGCCAAGGGAAAATTTCCCCTTTACCTTTGAAGGTTCATTGAAAAATTAACTTAAAAAAGGGAGATTAATAGGAGATTAATTAATTAATAGGAGATTAATTAAATGATGTACAAATGTATTAGTGTGCACAGGGGAAAATCATGAAGTGATTGCTCCAGCACACAACAAGGTACAGATAGTTATACGCCTTTCTTCTTAGGGGAAAGGGAGATGGGGAAGTGTGGGCAATTTTAGGGGGGGCAAAAAAAAAACCTCTTTTATTGCAAAAGTGCACTCATTGGAAGGGTAACATTTCCATTCAGTGTCATGAGGCATTAAGCATGCAATAATTAAAAATTACTTTTGTTTTTATTCCTTAAAAAGCTATTATCTCTAGCAGAACAATTTTTTGATGTAGAATAACTTACTTTGTCCTGATCCTGAAGTTAAGTCTCCCTTCCAGTGAGTTCTAATGGCAAGGTGACCCATGTAAAACGAAGCCTGCATATCTATAGGTCACTCCAGCAAAAACTCAAATGAATTCTAAAAAGAAAGAAACAATTATGAACAACAATGGCATAGTGCAGCTTTGCAATAAAAGAGGTTTTTTTGTTTTTTTGTTTTTTTGCACCGAATCCCTGTGAAAATGAAACACAAACTATTAGACAAATGAGATAACATGAGAGGATGAGCCAAGCAAAATCTGCTCCCATCAAAGGCAAAACCCATGGGTCAGATTGAAATATTCACTCAGTTCGTTTGTTAAACACCCCACATTAATGTGATTTGAAAATCAAAATGACCCACTGCCAACATCATGATTCACCCCATGTTTGGTCCTGTACTGTTGGAGACATAGTTACCAGAAAATGAAAACGTCAACTTTTTCTTTCCACACTGTTGATTTGTAGTAGTTTTGTTGAATATTTGGAGCTATGTAGTTTTTACAACGGCAAGTTGGCAAATTTGTGTTGCTAGAGCTAACATTAACTCCTTAATTTAAAATTATGTGTTAAGAAAATACATCTATGAGACTTTATCAAAACTGATAATTTTGATATTTTCTTGCCACTTTCCTAGGTGAGGTGTAAATTTGATTGCCACAATTCAAATTTATTTAGAATTTACTTATTTCAGTTAACAGATTGTTTTAATAAAAGAAAAAGCTTAGTCAAACTGAAAAGCATACAGATAAGTCTTCAGGATTTTTAAATAATCTGACAGCTGAAGTTATGTTATTAAATTTGAATGGTTTTACAGGAAATTAACCCTCACTCCTCCATCCATCCAAAGTGGAAAGTGATGCACCTGCTAAGGGAAAGGGCCTAGAATTACTCCTGATCTGAGATGACATTACGATGAATCATTGACATACACTTAAAAAGAACTGTTAAGGTGAAACCGTTTTGTAAGCACATTGTACCAAATGCTGAGGAATCATTTGATAAGCACTTTTACACTTTGCACTGTAAATGTTCATTTGGATATCATCTCCTCTAGTCATCCCTCTTTAATTTCCTTACCTATTCCTCTTATTTGAGAAGTGTTGATAGTCCTACAGAAGGCAATTCTTTTGAACTCTGCTCAGGATCTGTTAGGCAGTAATTTTGACCCACAGGGAACTTTTGGTGGGGAGTTGGGGAGGGATAGCATGGGGAGAAATAACAGATACAGGTGATGGGGAGGAAGGCAGCAAATCACACTGCCATGTGTGTACCTATGTAACAATCTTGCATGTTCTTCACATGTACCCCCAAACCTAAAATGCAATAAAAAGTATATATATTAAAAAAAAAATTCTCAACACTTGTCTTGCACTCCAGACCTATTAAAAACCTCATGGCATGGACATAGATATCTGTGGTTTTATAAAGCTCTCCAGGTAATTCTAGTGCATAACCAAGTTCAAACATCTGCAATAGCTCATAAAAATAATATAAGCAACTTCTTAAACACCCTATTTTCAATCCCATCTCCAGAGACTGTTTACCTAAAGAGTGGGATAAGAACATAGGAATCAAAATTTTTAAAAATAATCCCCAGGTAATTTTAATACAGATTGTATATGTCCCACATTTTGAGAAACACTGCCATTTGGGAATTGGGTTTTCTCTGCATTTCACTTTATCAGCTACCCTTTTCTCACTTGTCACTCTGTATTCTAAGGATTTTTTAATGCATAAAATCTTCTTTGTTTCTACTACATAAACAAAATTCCTTCCTCCACAGTTCTATCTTTTTAATGTACTGTTCTCTTTCTTTAAAAAAAAAAAAAAAAAAAAAAAAAAAAAGTGTTTCAACCCAAGTCTTAAGCTTGCATCTGTTCTTCCACACCCTATGCATTCTTTTGCTCTGGGCCAGGTTCATGGGCATGCCCAGTAACACACGGATGAAAGCTCAGAAGGGCCTTTCTTGCATTTGTCTTAGTGCTTTATTGTCTTATAATTCTTAACACTTTTAAAACAAGAGAGCCTGCATTTTCACTTGCACTGGGCATAAAAAATTATGCAGTCAGTTCCATTCTATTCACTATCTTGCTATTGTAAACCTCTCTGGTTCTCAAATTCAATGGGCATTTTACAGTTTTATTTCTTTTGTCTTTATGTTTTTGAAATGCTTTTGGATCTACTTTTATTCCATTTTCTTCTCATTCTCCTATATTTCAGGCTACCTCAGTCTCCTTCACAGGCATTTCTTCCTCCAGATGCCTTCTACACACTGCTTTTCCTCTGCATTCCATTCTGGATTATCTTTTCCAATAAATTTTCAGTGGTTACACTCTCACTAACTGATTGCACTCACACCTACAAGAGTATACCCCAAATTTCTAAAACAATGTCTTTGATGCAGAGCTGTCTACCTAGACTTTACACAGAAACCAAAAACCACACTTATTTTTTCTAAATTATTCTGATCCTGTATCACTGACCAGAATTACGCCCTCATTTGTCCTCCTTGTTATCTAAAAAAAAATTTGAGGCTGGACACAGTGATCATGCCAGTAATCCCAGCACTTTGGGAGGCTGAGGCAGGTGGATCACTTGAGCCCAGAAGTTCCAGACCAGCCTGGCCAACATGACAAAACCCAATCTCTACTAAAAATACAAACATTAGCTGGGTGTGGTTGCAGGCGCTTGTAGTCCCACCTACTCGGGAGGCTGGGTGACAGAACAAGAGTTTGTCTCAAACAAACAAACAAAAACTTGAGAATTAGCCGCAATCCTCTAAGTCAACTCTATTCTATAGTCTTATTGCCTGAAAGTCTTCTATCTTATTCTTTCCTGCCATCATTATTTTATTTCAGGTCTTTTTCACCTCTCACCCACAATTGTAATATGGTTTTAAGTGTTCTCTTTGCTTTATATTCTTTGCTAGTCTATTCTCAATGCTAGAAAAGCAATCCTTCAAATATGCAAATCTGACCACAAAAGTGTTATAATTTAAATGCTAAAATAGCCTGTGATGGTTGTTTTCAACCCTATGAAATAAAATAGTTTCTTTTCACATTAAACAGCGTGTAAAAACTCATTTATTAACATAAAAGAAAATTCATAGAAGATATATATAGACCTACTCCAACAATTTTTTAAAAACAATATAATGTCTTTAACTTACATAAAAGAGAAATAAAGTTACTGAAATAAGATTGTACATAGTTTAATATTTAAATATTTTGGAACAATTGCTCCAGAAAACATTACAATAATAAAATTCGTATATCCATGAAATCATAATGAATATTGTTAATGTGTGAAATTCAATGTTCCTTACACCAATGAGATTTTCTAAAATAGTAGACAATTCCTGATAACAAAAGAAAGAACAATCTTTCTTTATTTTGTATGAAAGCAGCAAAACTGAAAAATTCTATATATAGTAATTTACTTAAATTTTTGTCAAAAAAATTTTGCCAAAATTTCCCTTTATTTTATTTTTTGACAAATAAAGTTGGCCCTAGACACATTGTAAGATGACAAACATCACTGGCTCCAGTTCACTAAATACTATCTCATCAATCTCCCTTGTGAATACGAGGCTTGAGTTTCCATTGTAAGCTTAATGCCTTTTTCCTGTGCTAATCCCTTTCCCTCCCACAAATGTTCCAGTAACTGTAGTGTGAAGAACAAGTTTGTTCCAAGTAGGTTTTTTTCAATAATTTTAACATGAAAACCTGTAGGAAAATGTATATTTTTTTCTAAATTCCAAACCAAAACTTTGAAAGAATCTTATAGGTCATCCATTTGAATTGTGTACTATCATTTGATTTCTGATTTTTTAGTTGAATCTGTCATCTTTCCAGGATTTCTTTCTTGGATAAGGCCTAGACATTCATACCTCAGAGAATACATACTTATGCCAATACCTCATATTAAAAATCAATTAAAAGATAAAAGAGACTTTATGATACTGAAAAATTATCATCCTCCATCTATACCATGGAGTTGGTTGTCTCTTGGGGAAAATCTTCTCTTCCTTAGTTGTTAAATTGTTAAAAATAGTGGGAAAAAACTCTCTCTTTTAAAATGTTTGATATATTTTAGTTTCAATAACACTTTATGATTAGAAGCAAAGGAAAAAATGAGTAGAGATACAATTGCACTATCAATAATCATATAAGAATAAAGGAATTGTTAAACCATGATGGCATTTTCTTTCCCTTCTATATTTCTTAGCTTAATATGAAAACATGTAATTTATATATCATCTTATTTAGAGTCTTTACATTAACACACTCAAATCCATGCTTCTCAAAAGACTGCTTCAAGAGACTGACAATTCATCAATTATATAACAAGGACTTCTACGCTCACCCTCTTCTCTATTTCCTCCTATATTTCAGTGTCTACATCCTGAAGAACCACATTTTCCAGATTTCTTTATAGCAGTAACTCTGAGGCAAAGTGGCTCCTACTTGAGAGTATCACTTAGATATGATTAGAAAGGAGGAAGAAATATTCTCTTGCCTGTGGCACTGTTAGACAAGTGCTGATAAATGGGAGTGTTTTTATTGACCACTCCCCATAGTCCAGTGATTTGTCAGCAGTCCTCTGGGTGGGTGTGAGGAAGTTGTGATGTTGGTACCAGTGGCAGCCACAGAAGTAGAAGCTTTCTGCCCTCAAGATCACAGAGATGGTGGTTTAACCCAAACTGAATAGAGATTTAGAACCCTGATTTTTCACCCCTCTAGTCTTTCCAACATTTTTGTAACCTGCTGGAGATGAAAATTTTGGATGAAAATGGACTTTCTCTCTTTCTCTCTCTCTCTCTCTCTCTCTCTCTCTCTCTCTCTCACACACACACACACACACACACACACAAAGAAAAAAAAATAGCCAAGTGTGGTGTTGCACACCTGTAATTCCAGCTAGTCAGGAGGCTGAGGCCAGAGAATCACTTGAACCCAGAAGGCAGAGGTTGCAATGAGCTGAGATCGCATCACTGCACTCCACCCTGCAAGACAGAGGGAGACACCATCTCAAAAAAGGAAAAGAAAAAAGAAATTGTAAAAATAAGAAAAACAAATGGACATTCTAGAGCAAAATATTAATAAAATTTTTTAAAATATGGGTTGCATAAGATAAAAAAATGACACAAGAGAATATGAGATTGGGGAATTTAAACATAAGTCTATAAAAATCATTAAAACTGAATAAAATTCAGTAATTTTGAAATTTTCCAATTTTGCTTTATTTATTTTTTCTTTTTTCTTTCTTTTTTTTTTTTTTGAGTCAGAGTCTCTCTCTGTCACCCAGACTGAAGTGCAGCAGCATGATCTCAAGTCACTGAAACCTCCACCTCCTGGGTTCTAGTGATTCTTTTGCCTCAGCCTCCCAAGTAGCTGGGACTGCAGGTGCTCACCACCATGCAAGGCTAATTTTTGTATTTTTAGTAGAGATGGGGTTTCACCATGTTGACCAAGGTGGTCTCGAACTCCTGACCTCAAATAATTCACCCACCTCAGGCTCCCAATGTGTGGCGATTACAGGCGAAAGTCAGCACACCCAGCTCCAAATTTGCTTTAAAAAGCAGCTCAAATAACCGGAAAATAATTTTAAAAAAATTTTAAAAAGCACTCTTATGCTTATTATATACTCATCAAAAATGTGTATCAAGTAAAATAAAGTCATTATAGAAAAAAAATCTGGCAGAAGTTTAGAATTTTTCAAGAATAAATCTTCACTAAAAAAGGAATATATATACAATATGACTACACACACGTGAGTATATTATATATATGCATACATATATACAATTTCTTTTTGTAAATAATATCTGGTATTATTCTCTATTTAGAAGGTTAAACACTGGATAGGTGGTTTGCAATATTTGAAACTTTTAAAAATGTTTTTCCAGTATGCCATTTGAAGACACCAATGAAAACTATGAATTTGACAAAGCAAAATTAACACTTGCACATATAGAAAACTTTCTATGAATTTCAGAGGATGCATATCTCTTCAGAAAGAAGGAAAGAAGGAAAATAATACCCAGATATTATCTACAAGAATAAATTATAAGTGGTAAACAGGCAATTGTAAAATATATTTTATTTATTTTTTAAATGCATAGAAAATTAATTAAATTTCTAAAAAAAATAGTAGCAATGCTTCATGGGGCTAATACCATAAGCAGAAATAAAATAAATGACAATAGCACAAAGTGTAGAAATAAAAGCAAAGGGTATTGATTTGATTATTAATCATTATAATTGAAGTGGTTTAATATTAATTCAAGATGGATTGTGATAAATTAAAGATAAATGTTTTAGTCTCCAGAACAACCAATAAAATATGGTTCAAATAATTATGAGCAAAATATCAATATAGAAGATAGAAAAGATATATACAAATATGTAATTAATAAAGGCAGAGAAGGAAAAAAGAATAGAGAGTTCAACCAGAAAATAACAAAATGGTTGAGTTAAACCCAAGCATATCAATAACTACAGCAAATATTAGATTGATGTAAAAGTAATCGCGGTTTTTGCCATTAAAAGTAATGGCAAGGCTGGGCTCCGTGGCTTACGCCTGTAATCCCAGCACTTTGGGACGCTGAGGTGGGCAGATCATGAGGTCAGGAATTCCAGACCAGCCCGAACAACATAGTGAAACCCTGTCTCTACTAAAAATACAAAAATTAGCCGGGCATGCTGGTGTGCACCTGTAGTCCCAGTTACTCTGGAGGCTGAGGTGGGAGAATAGATTGAAGCTGGGAGGTGGAGGTTGTAGTGGGCCAAAATGGTGCCACTGCACTCCAGCCTGGCAACAGAGAGAGATACCATCTTAAAAAAATAAAAAATAAAAAAGCAATGGCAAACCGCAATTACTTTTGCACCAACCTAGTATAAGTAAATTTAAAGTATAGATTCAGAGATTGGGGACTGGAGAAAAATAAGCATGATACAACAATAATATGCTGTTTATAAGGACACATTTACAATATATATTCAATTAATACTTTATGATCGTCATCTTACTTGACATATATGTATTTTAAGAAACAGTTTTCTCTCACAGATCACTGCCAGCCACCTAAGTGATTGTTATAATAGACATTCAGTAGTAGTAGTTGGAGTAATAGTAATAGCTAAAACTTACGGAAAGCTTCTCATGTACATCAGGTCATTAAACACCAGGTGTTAAAGTTGGTTTATAAGAGTGATCTCATTTAATAATTATGGCAAATTACTATGTAGTAGTAATTATATCATCCTGTTTTACAGATGATTCAACAGACACAGAAGAGACAAGTGACTTACTTCACACCCCACATTTAGTGATTGAATTCAACTATAACTCCAAAGCTTTCTATGGTCTCTCAATTTTATTACTTCTATTCACTTTTCCAAGCATCTTTTTGAATACAGTTGTGATTACATCACACCGCTGCTAAACACATTTATGGGCTTCCTATTACTCTTGCTTTCCTATTACTCTTGATATAATCACCAAACTATATGATGTGACTTGCCTTTCCCTCTAAACATTCTGTATTTCCTAAGTATACCTTGCTGGATCTCTACTGAGTCCTCTGATCTGTGATCCCTAACAGCTGAAACCATTTTATTATTTTCCCACACTATCTCTGAATAACTAATACTTACGTATCCTTCAGGCCCCAGTCTACTAAAATTCTTACAAACAACTTTCATAAACTCAGTGTTCAGTGTTCAGCCAAACCCAAGCATCTGGATTTGGATGCATCCCATATTCTGCATCTCACATTTTTCTGCTTTCAAAGTGCTCATGACAGACTAGTTCTTTCTTTGGGGGTCACACCATACATGTATTTATTTTACATGAGCTGGTTTCATATTGAGTGTAAGGCTAATATTCAAATACTTGATTTTTTGTTGACTTTTTGTCTAGCGTAGTTCTTAAACAGAAACTATTTTATAATTATATTAACTTTGAAAAGTTCTATATTTCAACATTGAAGTAAAAAAATAACTATCTTCATGTTATTCAGAACTCTGAGTGTTCTGAGACCCAGTTTAAAGTGAACAAACAAAGAAACTTCCAGATCTTAGCACAGGTTGTCCAGAAAAACAATAATCTTTATTGGAATTAGTATTGAGTTGCAGCACTGTTGACACTTTCAGCTCAAAAGGCCATTACGGCCTCCCCACTCAAATCTTCACTTCCATCATCATTCCCTTCCCCCTTTCTCTGTAGTCCTGGTTTTTTTACTGAGCAATGATAAGTGTATATTCTATATGTTATAGATTCAGTTTTTTCTTTTATTTTTGTAAATTCTATCATATGTACTTCTCCCACATGATAATCCCCAAATAATTTGAGGTTGCCATTTCTCTATTTTCTATTAGACAATAAACCACATGATGGCAGGGATAATTTCTAGTCAGGTAATCATTATTTTCTTAGCATCTAGCGCAGTGCCTAACTCACTGATTGGTCATTTTTGACAATAAGCAAACTATGCCCAGAGAGTGAGTAGTAGCATATTTTATTTGGTGAAACTGGCATCAAGCATTTGGTTCTTCCTAAAATACACACGTAATTATGAAAAGAGTAAAAATCAGTGTCATTCGTATTATCACGACTTTTCTCACTATGGTGAATTCTGAGATTTTGAATTGAATTCTGAGATTTTGCAATGAAAAATTAAGATAAGGGATAGAGACAAGCACAGATGATAAAAGCACGTGAGGAATTACAGTTAAAATAGTGAGCCTGAAGTAGGCGAGAGAAGCAAAATGGTGCTTTCAGGGAGAGTTGAGAGCAGAGAAAGAGAAATGCATACATATTGTGACAAATAGTTTTGTTTGGGAGTGGAGAGATTTGGGGGAGAAAGATGTCATTTCTGTAGAAGATAGATGATTAGGGATAAGGAAAGGTGTATAAGACATCTTGAAGTATATTTTAATATATCCCCCATTCTTGCACTGATAATTTTTGAGAGATCATTATAGGTTTGCTGTTTGTTTAAATCAGCATTGATAGTTATTAGATCAAAATAATTATCACTTTAACTTATATCATATTTGGGGGAAAATGACTTTATTAGAAATTTTTGAAAGGAATTAACTGATTAATATCAGTTTTTAAACTTGAGATTTCTTTCAAAATAAATGTATGTATTTCACATGAAAATTGAGATAGATACATTTGACATAAAACTACTTGCAAATGTAAAAATTCTGTCTGTGTTGTGTAACCAGTTCTTTTCTCTCAAGGACTTCTCAGCACTTGGAACTGTACTCTGTGGGTACTTAAACTTTAATTGATGATAATAAGGCATTTCATTTGTATTTTCATTTTCTTTCCTTGGCCCACACTGAAAGATTTTAAAGTAGCCACCAAAGTCCCTGGTTTCATTTGTTTTATCATCTCTTTTAATTTTCCAAAGATTAAAATAACAAGAGCCCCTTTGAGATTCTTATATCTAGGTTGGCAGGTAGGTAAATGATTCTCTGGAGTGACATTCTCTCTTAGTGATGAAATTGCTTCTATCATCTAAGCACCTGTTAGATATCTGGCAGCATGATTTCAAATGACAGTTTCTATGATATATAGAGGAAGCACAGAAGATATTCTCCAGTGATTTCCCAATCTATGAAGAAAAAGAAAACAGAGGGTGGAGAAATAAAGTTATTTCTCTTAAATTGTTATTATCTGCCAGTATAATTATATGTCAGGATCTTAGTAAATGCAGAATACCTGAGATAATGTGTTTTACCTGGTTTTGCTCCAAAGCAGAAAGACTTTAAATGGGCTTAATATTAATTCTATCAGAATAAAAAAATTAGTATTATGTATTTCCTATTTAAATGTGCTGTAACTCCTTTTTAATTAAAACTGATCTTACTTTAAAAATAAAACATCATATAAATAATAAGTTGTGACAAACACAACTTTAAATTTGTTATAAATGTCATTCAAATTTTAACTTTTATTTTCTCATATTTTATAAATGTAAGTAAACCATATTTTTTTAATCAAAGCAATTAGTGTATAGTAAAATATTTAACATGTTAGCTTTTAGACAAATGGTCTAACAACAAAAATTGGTTAATTTAGTTGCTTTTCTTTCCAGTGTTAACCTTTCATGGGAACTTGGTAGGCATTTTAATTTATTTTAAATTTATGCAAAAATAAATTAGCATTTCCTAGCAATCATTTGTTTTGCATTTTTTGCTTTCAGCCATTTTTTAAGCCACCTGCTGTATTTGCCTGATGTTCAAAGTACGCAGTTGACAGTTACTAATAATGCAGATTAAATTTGCTTATGATGACAGGCAAAACACTAAATAAAAACAAAATAACATAATCCTGCATTTGTTTCCTCTGTTTAAGTGGTGGCTTAAAAGAAACAGGTCTGATTTGCAAGAGCATTAATTTATTACCATTTGGCAAGTCTTATTGAACTGAGATATGGGCAGCATGTGAAAGTTAATATAATTAAACAACTTTTCAAGCATAAGTCTGTTTTATAAAGTTATAAAAGATGTGTTCAGTCTAAAATATATATTTATTTTTTATATTTTCAGTAGTTATCCGAATTTGCCACTAAGATATATCATTAGTAAATAAAAACATCTAGGCCGAACATTTCTAAAGGCAAAAATTGTCAAGGCAAACATAGATTTTCCATGTTGTGTGCATTTTTGCTTTATTCTTCTTGGTGTATTTCTAATGAAGGTATCACAAAACAAATACCCTTAAAATTTAAAAGATGGTGATAAAAACCTGACATGTGGGACGTTAGTTATACTTTGTAAGTCTGTATTCAGAGAGTACCAACATTATGGATGTTGTAGACAGTTGTCCCTGAGAACCACACACTTTTACCTGAAGAATTAGCCCTGCTTTTACAAACCTTTGCTGTGAATTGTGGCTATATCTGATGTTTCCGTGTATTTAACAAGAAAATTACATGGACACTCATAATCCCATAGTCTTTGCCACATGATTATTTCTTGGATGCTTTTAACTCAGGGATTATGCCTTTGAATTTACTAAGCCAAAAGCAATTCAAGCAAATTACATTCAATTTATCCTTCTAAATAATGTAGAAATTAAAAATTATGCAGCATTCTCATCTATGAATGTCAAAATATTATGTATTTTGTATTTAACATATTGAATTAATTTTTGCCCATTTGTATTATCCTGATATATATTTTACTGAGTTTTGTTTCAAGCCATACATAAATAAACTCATGAGTTTATCAAAATGTGTGGAAGATTTTGTTCGGCCATTTCAGTATTCAACCAGTCCTAGAAGGAATCAGAACATAGAAAGTTATATTCAAAATAACGATTTCTAACATTTGAGCACTCTGTATAAGCCACTTTGTGCTAATTATTTTTATTCATAATTTATTTAATGCTCATATCCCTCTAAGGTAGATAATATCATTTATCACCACTTTGTAGATAAAGTGAGGCAAAAATGTATGTATTATATATTATATATGTGTGTGTGTGTGTATATATATATATATAGATATATATATATATTTTTTTTTGCAAGGGGTAAAATGTGTTGAGTTGCAACTGAAAGATAAATACAATGGAATTATTGCAGAGCCTGTGATGTAATCATTCTGAGGTGCTATCTATGTGATTTCCAGTGGGAGAAAGAAGAATGGAAACATTAGAACTTTGTGAGGGCTACTGGATGGACTCATTGGCCTAAACCTTTTCTTTCTCTACATGTAACATAAAGGAAAGAGGAAGAGTTTGCAAGAGGAGAGGTTGTGTGACAATACCAAAACCAAAAATCCTGGCTTTAAAAAGAGCATTTGGTTATCAGCTCTGAGATATGTAACCGTCTGGAACTTCAGTTGTCTAAGCTTTTTGTGGCGAAAAATAATGTCTATCAAAAGATTTCTCACCAGTCAGATGATAAAGGAATATTTTTAAAGTGCTGAGAGAAAATAGTTTTACATAAAAAATATAAAAAGTATAACAAAAGCAGAAAATGACAACCAACTAAACTCACAAAGAATGAAGCTAAATAGTTATTATTGTGGACCCACTATTACCCATAGGGTTTATCACTAAAAAATCCTTGTTGAAGAAATAACAAAATGCATTTCAGAAAGAAAGGAAATTGAGGACATACAGAAGGAATAGCTTGCAAGCAGGAATAGTGCACAGGCATTCTAAATCTGAGGGCAAATCTAAACAGCACTGACTATGTAAATGAACCCTTCTTCACTGAGCTTACAATCTAGCAGGGAGGTCGATCTTAAATAACTCATGACACTTCTCTTGAGTGGTAAAACATGCTGTTTACAGATAAAGATACAAGTAGCTGTTTTCTTTCTGAATGTTAATGAGAGAATAAAATTTAATATATCTCCATGAGCATAATTTAAAGGTGATTAAAACACTTGAACATTGAAATCGATGCTCTTTCATCACAAACCTCAGCTCCTATACTGAGCCATTACCTCTGCTCCTTCTATAGTTTACGTTTTGCTTGTAGTTTTTCAAACACACTACATTGTTATTTTTAGTTTTTACTCCTACATGTGGGTGACACACACTTTCACCTACTTTTTATCTACCTCCTTCAGATTCAGATTCAGGGCCATCTCCTGCTGGAAACCTTTTCTGCTCCTTTCCAACTTTATCCAGTTAAATTAGACATTCCTCTTTGGTGCCCTAGAGTATACTCTATATGATTCCTTTGTTTTGTTTGTTAGTTTGACAGAGTCTTACTCCTTTGCTCAGGCTGGAGTGCAGTGCAGCAAACTTGTCTCACTACAGACTTGATCTCTAGGTTCAGATGATTCTTTCACCTAAGCCTCCTGAGTAACTGGGACTACAAGTGCACACCACTATACCTTGGTGATTTTTCTATTTTTTGTAGAGGCAGATTTTGCCATGTTGCCCAGGGTGGTCTTAAGCTCCTAGGCTAAAAGGATCCTGATGCCTCGGCCTCCCAAAGTGCTGCGATTGCAGATGTGAGTCATTGCACCTGGACATGACTCCTACTTAAGTTTTCAAAAACTACAGTAAACAAATTTGTTTTTATGTTAGTGTCCCCAACAAGATGTTAAATTACTCAAGGCAAGATAATATGGTATTAATATATTTTTTTCAATTACCATCCTTTGCCCCATTTTGGGGAACATTGTTCCATACAATAACCCAAAATACAAGGCAAAATGTCAGTTAGTATTGTAGAGAGCAACACAAATGTTGAAGTGAACTAGAGGGGATGTCACATTGTAAGAGGTCTGATGTAATTCTGACAAGTTTCTACAGATATGTCAGTGAAAAGATCCTTAAATCTTACAGTGGAGAACAGTTTCGATTACTTAATTAAATTTTTAATTGTTTATTACAAAGTAATTTCAAATTTATGGGACAGTGCCAAACATCATACAAACATCTGCCTTAAATCCTTCATCTGTATTCACCGATTTTTAGCATTTTGCCACATTCACTTTTCTCTATCTATAAATATTATTGGTGCTGGAACAAGCAAACCTAATAGACATTTACAGAACTCTCCACCCCAAAGCCACAGAATATACATTCTTCTCAGCACCACATCACATCTGCTCTAAAATTGACCACGTAATTGGAAGTAAATCACTCCTCAGCAATTGCAAAAGAATGGAAATCATAACAAACAGTCTCTCAGACTACAGTGCAATCAAATTAGAACTCAGGATTTGAAAAGTGACTCAGAACCACACAACTTCATGGCAATTGAACAACTGGATCTTGAATGTTGGCTGGATAAACAATGAAATGAAGGCAGAAATAAAGATGTTCTTCGAAACCAATGAGAATGAAGACACAATGTACCAGAATCTCTGGGACACATTTAAAGCAGTGTCTAGAGGAAAATTTATAGCAATAAATGCCCACATGAGAAGCAAGGAAAGATCTGTGGACACAGGGAGGGTAGCATCACACACTGGTGTCTGTTGTGGGGACTAGGGGAGGGACAGTGGGGGATAGGGAGTTGGGGAGGGATAACATAGGGAGAAATGCCAGATATAGGTGACGGGGATGGAGGCAGCAAACCACACTGCCATGTATGTACCTATGCAACAAGGCTCCATGTTCTCCACATAGACCTCAGAATCTAAAGTGCAATAAAATATATATATATATATATATATTAAAAAAATAAATAAATAATAAATAAATGAGTCCAAAAAATAAAAAATAAAAAAAATAAATTTTTTCTCATTATTCAATAATTTTCTTTCTCTAAACCAGATTCTAAACCAAAATCACCCTTTGCATTTACCCATTACACTTGGTCTTCTTTAATCTAGAAAAACTTCTTCCTTGACATTTTTATTTTGGATGATTAGACTTCTTGTTCTATAGACTAGAGTTGTCTGGAGTTTGTTGTTGATTACTTTCAGGTGATGCATGGCAGGAACACTACCTGAGTGGTGTTAGCACATTAGGAGACACATCATGTCAGTTTGCTCCAATACTGGTGATGTGAATTTTGCTCACTTGGGATGATGGCATCTGCCAGGTTTCTCAATCGTTGCATTACCGCTTTGCATTTGTAATATGAGGAAAAAATAACTTCAGACTTATCAAATGCCCAAATTCTCACCCAATATTTTCAGCATCAATTGATCATTTCTGGATAAATTAATTATAATTATGATGTTTCAAAAGAGGATTTTTTACTATTTCATTTTTTTCTACATTTATTCATTTACATTCCACTCTAAGGAAGAGCTCTCCCTTCTTTCCTATAGGTTAGCTGATTTATGTATTTATATATTTAATTATATCATAACCTGATCTCATGGATGCTTATTTTTTTTCCTTGAGTTTTCACCACTGTCAGCGTTGATTTTGGTACTCAAATAATTCCAGATTTGTCTTGCGGAAGCTGCTTCAAGTGGATCTTGTGTCCTTTTGCTATGCACTCATTAGTTTTTAATTCTCTACTTTCTGATACCCCAAGATATTCCATGCTCACTTTCTACTTCTCTTGATCCAGCTTTGGAATTAGACATTTCCCCATTGTTCCATGGTTTTCAGGTTTATGTAAACCTACATAAAAAGGTCAAGGAAGCTGAGGGGCTGAGGACGGAGACTGACAAATCTAATTTCTCAGAAAGAAACATTTAATAGGGACTTACAAACCTAAGCCATGTCTTGGACAGCTCTGAGACAAGGCAGTGGATCCCTCCACCCTAACCTCAGACCCAGGGCTCATATACCATAGGAATTTGCCTAAGGGCAGGATTTGTGGTAAGTACGTGAAAATAGAAATTTTAGAGGCATTCCCAGAACTACGGTTAATCAGAAGTCAAAATGGTGGATTAGCATTCAAAATGGAATTACTTCAGCCTCCACATACGTGTAGCTGTCATTACTTCTAATGAGGACAATTATTTAGAAACTAAGGTGTATGTGTTAGTTGTGCTTATATATGCGTAAATTTACATACATACAAATAAGTCATACCTTCATACTGATAGTTCTATTTTCAATTAAATACAGCAGAACAATTTCATGTTGTCTCCCATGCTGTATCAACATATTTCTTGTAGTGAGCACTCTGTAACCACAGCTAGGTAGCTACATGGGAACTCTGGCTCTCAGCATGAATACATTTCGTCATTTGCTCAGTCCTACAAAACACACAATGCAGTTTCAGAATTGCTATGCCCTTATCACTGTGAACAACAGACATACTAATTAGCGGTCAATATTCTTAAAGGTCTTTTTACATTTAGAGTAAGGGAAGATGGTCTAAGTACTGTTTTCAAAAGTTACTTGTGTTTATCTATTTTTACTTCTTTGTGGTGTGTTGCTAATTGGCAACACAATTTGGTTCACCGTTTTCTATTTTAATTTTTTTCCTCATTTTTGTTTATCTAATTTTATTCATAAATATGCAAATAGACTTGTTTCTATGTCAAAACTTTGCAAACAAGCACATGCAAAGAAATATTATGTGGTTCACCATTCCTTTCCCCATATTTAAAATCATCCTCTGTTGGTAACAAATTTCATGAATTCTTGTTGCCTTTTTATGTTTTACTTGCAAAAATGAAGAATACATATTTATAAACACATGCATTCATAGATACATAACAGCATGCTACCCTTTTTTAAGTTTAACAATGTATTTTGGAAATCACAAATCATTACATAACAATTAATACATACCAGTCTCTTTTTGTATTGCTTTGTCCTTTGCCAATATTTTAGGTATGAAATTCAGGTTATTTATAATGTTTTCCAATATAAAATGATGCCATAACTAAAACTTATGCATATGTATTTTGTACTGTAGAAGATATTTCTTCATGAGAAAATTCTTAGAATTGAGTTTGCTGAGTATGCCTATGCAATTTTCTTAGATGCTTCCAAAGTCACCTCCACATATATTGAACCATTTTGTTTGCCTCCTGGCTGTGTATAACCCCGTCTACCCTCAGTCTTGCCCATACACTGCACTTTCCATTTGACAAGTGAGAGATGGTATATCGGTGGAGTTTTAATTTTCATTTATCTTACTATGGGTGCATTTTTGAAGCATCTATAATTATCTTTTTCTTACAGCTTACATTGAATGCATCAGCAAATCCTACTAGCCCTATCTTCAAATTTATTCCAAACCATATTTCTCACCAGTTCTACTGCCAACGTCTTTAATCCAAAGCAGCATGATCACTTACCTATAAGTAATTACTCACCTATGAGTAATTACATAATTACTTAATCAGCAGTTCCTTCTAACTGGACTCCTGCTTCCACCCTTTCATCATTATAGTATACTCTCAACAAAGCAAAGTGATCCTTTTAAATTTTGGCAGATTATTAAACTCCCTGCTTAAAACTCTCCAGTGGTTTTTCATCACACACAGCTAATAGCCAAAGTTCTTGCAATAACCTCCAGAGCCCTAAAATCATCTCTGACCTCATTCCATCTGCTCCTCCCTGCCTCCCTCTGCTCTAGGCACCTGCACTAGGACTGCTCTCTCCTCAGGGCCCTGCACTGGTCTCCCTCTCACCTGAAACATTCTAACTTCAGCGGTTCAGGTAGCCAGGATCCACCAGTTGTCTGTTCACACTTCCCTTTCTGGGGAGGCTTTCAGTGACCTCGCATACCCTGAGTTGTCTTCCTTTGTCATCTGCTGCCCTTGAGAACCTAAAAGCCTATGAAGGTAGGGAGTGCCTGGTGATTATCAAGTATTTTTGATTAAATAAATAACATACAGTGAATACTATGGTACTAAGAGAGTGAGCTTTATTTTATTTGTTTATTTCAGTGACCAGAGAATACTAAGATTATAGTTGACATTCTCTAATTACCCAAAAACTGAAAAGAAAGATGGCTTTTGAGTTTCTCATATTATTAACATTTACAAACATATTCACTGAAAAATGTTTCCTCAGTTATGGCCCAGTCCTTGTGAATGCAATGCTGAAAATGTTTTTTATTTCCATAAATAAAACTGTACATATATATTTAAACATTTATTTTGCATATCATTTCATTGATATATATAGATAGTAGTTTGAGTTAATTGAATCAATAGTAGAATTAAGCATATTTTCATATACTATCTTTGTATAATTTAAATCTTTCTTTAAATGCTCTATTTAAAATTTTTTTTCAATAGATATTTTTTAGAGGAAGAGTAAATTGACACTTTATCACATAGGGGTGACTATTCTTTTGGCATCCCTGGATCATAATGGAAGAAGAAGAATTGTCTTGGGTCACACATAAAATACACTAACACTAGCCAGAGCTGATGAGAAAAACAAAAAGCAAAAGACTCATAATTTTTTTCTTCAAAAAAATTTTTAAATGGCATGTATGTGCAGAACATGCAGGTTTGTAACATAGATATACATGTGCCACTGCGCTATTGACTCATCCTGTAAGCTCCTTCCCCTCACCCCCAACCCACCAACAGGCCCTGGTGTTCTCACTGTTTAACTCCTGCTTATGAGTGAGAACATGCAGTGTTTGGTTTTCTCTTCCTGTGTTAGTTTTCTAAGGATGATGTCTTCCAGCTTCATCCATGTCCCTGCAAACGACATGATCCCATTCCTTTATGTGGCTGTATATTATTCCATGGTGTATATGTAACACATTTTCTTTATCCAGTCTATCATTGATGGGCATTAGGGTTGGTTCCATGTCTTTGCTATTATAAATAATGCTGCAGTGAACATACATGTGCATGTGTCTGTATAGTAGAATGATTCATATTCCTTTTGGTATACACCAAGTAACGGGATTGCTGGGTCAAATGGTATTTTTGGTTCTGGATCCTTGGGGAATCACCATACTGTCCTTCACAATGGTTGAACTAATTTGCATTCCCACCAACAATATAAAAACATTCCTATTTCTCCACAGCCTCTTCAGCATCTGTTGTTTCCTGACTTTTAAATAATTGCCAGTCTGAGTGGCGTGAGATGCTATCTCATTATGGTATTGATTTGCATTTCTCTGATGATCAGTGATGAACTTTTTCATATATTTATTGGCCACACAAATGTCCTCTTTTGAGAAGTCTGTTCATATTCTTTGCCCACTTTTGGATGGGGTTGTTTGTTTCTTGTAAATTTGTTTAATCTCCTTGTAAATGCTGGATATTAGACCTTCATCAGATGGATAGATCGCAAAAATTTTCTCCCATTCTGTATGTTGCCTGTTCATTCTGATGATAGTTTCTTTTGCTGTGCAGATGCTCTAGTTTAATTAGATCTCACTTGTCAATGTGGCTTTCATTGCAATTGCTTTTGATATTTTTGTCATGAAGTCTCTGCCCATGTCTATGTCCTGAATGGTATTGCCTATTCCATTTAAGTCTTTAATCCATCTTGAGTTAATTTTTGTATAAGATGTAAGGAAGGGGTCCAGTTTCAGTTTTCTGCATATGGCTAGTCAGTTTTCCCACCACCATTTATTGAATAGGAAATCTTTTCCCCATTGCTTGTTTCTGCCAGGTTTGTCGAAGATCAGATGGTTGTAGATGTATGGTGTTATTTCTGAGGTCTCTGTTCTGCTCCATTGGTCTATATGTCAGTTTCGGTACCAGTACCATGCTATTTTGATTACTGTAGACTTGTAGTATAGTTTGAAGTCAGGTAGTGTGATGCCTCCAGCTTTGTTTCTTTCGAGTAGGATTTTCTTGGCTATATGGGGTCTTCTTTGATTCTATATTAAACTGTTTGAAATAGTTTTTCTAATTCTGTGAAGAATGTCAATTGTAGTTTGATGGGAATAACAGTGAAGCTATACAACACTTTGGACAGTATGGCCATTTTCATGATATTCGTTCTTTCTTTCCATGAGGATGAAATGTTTTTCAATTTGTTTGTGTCCTCTCTTATTTCCTTGAGCAATAGTTTGTAGTTCTCCTTGAAGAGGTCCTTCGCATCCTTTGTTAGCTGTATTCTTAGGTATTTTATTCTCTTTGTAGAGACTGTAAATGAGAATTCATTAACGATTTGACACTCTATTTTTCTGTTGGTGGTGGTGTAAAGGAATGCTTGGGATTTTTGCACATTGATTTTGTATCTTGAGATTTGCTGAACTTGCTTATCATTTTAAGGACTTTTGGGGCTGAGATGATGGAGTTTTATCAATATAAAATCATGTTGTCTATAAACAGAGACAATGTGACTTCCTTTCTTCCTATTTGAATACCTTTTATTTCATCCTCTTGCCTGAATTCCCTGGTCAGAACTTCCTATACTATGTTAAATAGGAGTGGTGAGAGAGGGCATCCTTGTCTTCTACTGGTTTTCAAAGACAATGCTTCCAGCTTTTGCCCATTCAGTATAATATTGGCTGTGTGTTTGTCATAAATAGCTCTTATTATTTGGAGGTATTGTCCATCAACATCTAGTTTATTGAAAGTTTATAACGTGAAGGGATGCTGAATTTTATCAAAGGCCTTTTCTGCATGTATTGAGATAATCATGTGATTTTTTGTCTTTTGTTCTATTTATGTGATGAAAATTTCATGATGTTTTAAGAAAGTTTAGGAATTTGTATTGGGTCACATTCAAAGCTGTCCTGGGCTGCATGCGACCTGTAGGCCATGGGTTGGACAAGCTTGACGTAGATGGAAACTCTGGTGGAAACTCCTCCAGTTGGTAATTTATTCATTTATTTTTAGACATTTTACTAGTCTTAACAACATTGTATATTGCATAAACCTTCCTCCTACATTTAAAATGTCATTTATATAGTTATATTATTGGGTCCTGTATTCTGTTTTATCAGTATATTTGTTGCTTTTTAAAAGAATACCTCTCTGTTTTAATTGCTATTATTTTAAAGTACATATTGATAACCCTCATCTGGGCTCTGACCTTTCTGTTAAAAAATATTTGGCTACTTTCATAAACTTTCAACTAAAGTTATGAGACCTAAAATATTTAAAGAAATATTTTTTAAAATACTTATTTTATTTTTAATGTAGAGACAAGGTCTCACTTTGTAACATAGGCCAAGGTGTAATGACAGAATCATAGGTCACTGCTGACTGAAACTCCTGGCCTCAAGGGATCCTCCCATCTCAGCCTCCTGGGTAGCTAGGACTCCATGTATACACCACCATGCCCAGCTAATTTACTTTTTCTTTTTTTGTAGAGATGGAGATCTCACCAGTTAGTGAGGTTGGTCTCAAACTCCTGGGCTCAAGTGATCCCTCACCCTAAGCCTCCCAAAGTGCTGAGATTACAGGCATGCACCACCACACTCCAGCCTAAACGGACTTTTTTAAAACTCTAATTGCAGTAAGAATATGTAGGATTTTCCTTACAAATGGTTTAATAATATGTATTACTTTGGGAGCAATTAATGGCTTTATAATATAAAAACTTCATATTTATAAACATAGATTATTATTTAGTCCTTAAAAATGTTGTGAAGTACTATATGTTACTTGGTAGCTTCCTGAAAAGTTTTTAGTCATTTTTTTCTTATATAGGGTTCTGATGGCATTTCTAAGTTTCTACTATTTTTTCCCTAGTTTTCTTAATCCTGCAGGTCATTCCCATCTTGCATTAATTTTTTTTTTTTTTTTTTTTTTTTTAAGACAGAGTCTCACTCTGTCACCAAGCACCAGGCTTGAATGCAGTGGCACAATCTCGGCTCACTGCAACCTCCACCTCCCAGGTTTAAGCAATTCTCCTGTCTCAGCCTCCCGAGTAGCTGGGACTACAGGCGCATGCCACCACGCCCAGCTAATTTTTGTATTTTTAGTAGAGACGGGGTTTCACCCATCTTCCATTCATTCAGAGCAATAGTTGTTAATAGCCAACACTGACTAACCTTCTACTAAGCCCAAGGAGTACAGGAACTAGTGTCTAGTCATGTGCTTTTTACTAAATAAATATTATAGATGAATGTCTACATGGCAACTTATAAAAGAGAGTAGAGAGCTCATAATTCAAATCATACATTCCATTCCAAGGGCAAATAAGGCCTGGATGTAAAACATAAAGTTAAACAACACATCTAAGTAACACCAAAGGCAAACTCTCTCCATTTTTTTAAGGAAAGCATTGAAAGTAGCTAATATCTTTTTACTACAACAGGAAAATCCCAAAGATGTTTCTGTTCCTAGTTGAAACAAGTTCTGAGTTGAGTTGTTATTTATGCTTTATTAAAAAGATAAAGAACAGAAATGTGCAATATATGATTCAGGTGGGAAAAGTCAATTAAAGGATTTAGGAATAAAAAATTAATATTTTTGGACATTAAAAAAAAAGAAAGCTGAACCACAAACAGATGTTGAAAAACCATTTTGAATTAATTTGGAAGGTCAGCAAAAAGCAAAAAATTTAACATCTACAACTGGAGTTGAAACTTCTAAAAATCTGTATGTATGACCCTGCCTGTGTATATTGCAAATGAATGTAGATGCTGAAATATTTCAATATACAGTAAAAGTATGTTCTAGATATTTTAGATATCATCATCTTATCAAGTTAAAAACTTCAATCAATCCCATAAAGTGCAGGTATTGTTGTAAGTATAATAACAAAACTAAAAGTGTAAGGAATGGTGAATACAATACCCAGAAAATTTCAAGGGCATGGTATTTGATATTAAATTAGTGGTTAAACCCTAAACGCAAAAACTTTTGTACCTTTTTATTTGCCAAAAATAACTTTAAGATGGTTTACTGATTTACTGTTTAAGTTATAAAAACTAATTGCATCTCTAAGTCTAATAAGAAATATTATAAATTCGATCTTCTAAGTCAAAGGGAAATAAGCAGTTATTGATTTAAAAATTAATTCAAAATCAACTCTGTTTTTCCTAAAGGAGAAAAATCTTAGTCTTGGAGTCATCCTAGAAATATCTAACAAGAATAACTTTTCTGATAACAATATCTGATCCCCTTAATAAATAATATGACAACAAAATCAATCTGTCATTATAATAAAGCCACATGTACATTTGTAGTACCTTCCCCATACTTAGAAGTCTTTAGCCCTGACTTTGCATTAGAATTACCTGGAGTGTTTTTTAAAAATGCTGATGTCCAGGACTCATCCCATACTAATCTGAATTTGGGGTGGATACAGGCATGAGTAATTATCAAAAGCTCACTAGTTAATTCCAATGTGAATCCACAATAGAGGTACACTGATCGGGGATCGGAGGTAGTTTAGGCACAGTCAGTAAAATCTTGGAGATTATGAGAGTCAGCTTCTCTCTCTTCATTTTAGTTAAAGAGTTTGCATATCTTAAATAGATGTAAACTGTTTACATGGATCCTTCCTCAAAGTAGATCACTCAGCAGCAGAGATGGAAGAAAGTGCACAGATTAAAATCTTTCGTTCAGTGAATATTTCCGGAAGACTTATTCTATTCCTGGTACTATTTTTGTGTAGTGAAGTTTAGTGAAGAACAGATTTTAGTACATACCTTTAGTAAACACAGTCTTTAAGGGAAAACAGTCAATTAAACTTTCCATGACAAAAAAGTTATGAAACTTTTAGTCCTCACAGATGTGATAAGAAAGCAGTCATTTCAACATAGAGTCTGTGTTAAGTACTAGAAAACTTAGAACAGGTAAACAAGCTTTGATGAAATAAGTGAGATTTTCATAAAAAGGGTAAGTGGAAGACGAACACTTTTCTTCCTCTCTGTCCTTTCTACCCTGCCCCACCAAACTGATCTTATTTTAGAGTTTCAGGAGGAAGAGTGAGTAGCTGATTGGTAGGCTTGGGGTGAAGGATGAGCATTGGTGGCTTAGCACATTCTTTACTCTTTCAGGTTTTTTCTTCTTAAGGAAAGTGTATGTTATGTCCTGCTCCCCACTGAAAAAGTCACCGGAGTCAGGGCCAAGCCTGTCTTCTTGCACAGGGTTTGGGCACTTTTTCTTTCAGTTCTCTAACCACTAACCAGTGGGAGAGAGTGAGTGTGCAATGTCTCCACTCTGTAGACCCAACTCAACATTACATGTGCTATCATAAGGGCTACACTTGGGTAACAATGAGGAAGCTGATGAGGACTTTCTATCCTACCTATTGTTTCTAGTCTGGCCTTACCATTAATGATGTTGATAGCTTGATCATTGAATACAATATCTGATTCTCCTGTTTATTCCTGGTATTATGGAGGTTTTGTTGGGAAAGACAGAAGAGTACAATAGCTTAGTTAATTATTATCCTTAGAAGTTTATCAATAGCAATATAAAGGGATTTAAATAGCCACAATTCTGAGAAAAAAAAACAACAACAAGAATTCATCATCATCTTTCTACTAAAAGGTCCAAGAGACAAAATGGCCTCATTTCAGATGACTACTCCAGTTCCTTAGATACAAATATCCCCTGAGTGGAAAAGGCTAATTCATGAGGAAAACAGCATTGTATATTAACACTAGAAAATATATCTATCTTCTTCTATCCAAGTTTTGTTCACTAGAGAACATATTATTTTGTAAATTCATCAACTTATCAGACCTTAACAGGAAGGACATATTCTTTCACATTTTAAATACAGTTTTTAAAATTGTGATTGTAAAAACTTTTTCTATAGCTTTTTCTTATGTAAGATCACAGAATCCATCTTTGGATAAAGAGCCATTGTTTCTGAGGATAAAGGGAGCAGTTTGCTATTGGATTATGTAAAAGTTAGGCAAAAGTAGTCAAGCACTTTGTTAAAACTCTTTGATGTGATGGATCTTTTTGTATAAACAAAGAGAAAAAAAGCTGCCATGCAGAATGAATAATTTTGTATTTTTTAATTGAAACATTAGTAATACAGTTGAACAAATGTTATGCGTTTTTGAATCACTTTATTTCTTTCTAGTCTAAGAGTTTTATAGTTTCCTTCCATGTTTGTCAATTTTTATTAGAAATGTTCATATATTGCTGTATGGTAAATGCACCCGATAGCAATAATTTAAGCATACCCTGAGAATGACCCTGTATGACACAGACACCTGAATGTGTGTTTCTAGCTGGGGAATTCCAGAGTGGCCAATTCAGAGATTCAATCCATGTCTATGAGGAGCATCTGAGCCTCCAGCCCATGCCATGGACCATGGGCCCTATAACGATTCCAGGCCCCAAGTTTTAGGTTGAATGAAAGTGGCCAAGTGGAGGTTGCTAGGAATAAGGAAGCTAACAGAAAATTCTGCATAAACAGCATGCCTTTTGTAAATGGTTGTAGTCTTCCTGTTCAGCCCACTGCCACTAGACTCTCTGCCTATATGTAAGCTCAAATAAAACTTTATGTCTCATTTGATGGCAGAGCATCCCTAATCAGTGTACGGAACAATGAGTTTAAAGCAACAAGGAAGTAGCTGAACAACTGGTAACATGTAATACTTCAATGAGAATCAGCCCTCACCCAAATAAGGAAAAATAAGAAACTATGTAAGTATCAGAAAATATAAAATAATCCTCTTGTATCCATAATTCATAATTAAGAAATAAAACTCAGAAGCCATAAAATCACATATGCATTCAGATATTAACAAAATGTAAATGCAATAATCAATATAAATAAAATCAAAACTAAAACGAACATCTAAAAGAGCTAATTTCTTTAAAGTATAAATAGCTTCTACCAATCAACATGAAAAAGGCTTATTTTTAAAATGTGGACAAATTATTGGAACTGGCAGTTCACAAAACAGGAAATACAAATTTCTGAGGCAGGAGAATAGGGTCTGGAGGCAGGGAACCTAAAGACTTCGTAGAGCTAAATCAAATTGAAAAACCCCAATCTTCTAAGCCCAAGTAAATAACTTTGTAACTTCACTTCATTTTTTTTTTTTTATATATATATACTTTTTATTGCATTTTAGGTTTGGGGGTACATGTGAAGAACATGCAAGATTGTTACATAGGAACACACATGGCAGTGTGATTTGCTGCCTTCCTCCCCATCACCTATATCTGGTATTTCTCCCCATGCTATCCCTCCCCAACTCCCCACCCCCTGCTGTCCCTCCCCTTTTTCCC
>PVKV010003556.1:0-105650 GCA_004027835.1 Alouatta palliata | reverse complement strand
GCCCTCCCTGTGTCCATGTGTTCTCATTGTTCAACACCCGTCAGCTATGGCAAGAAAGATCCTCTTCATTTGCATAGGTTGTACCCCTAGTAAATAACTTTGTAATTTCACTTCAGCTTCTTCATATATATAGGATATACACCAAGTAACCAATGGGAAACCTCTAGAGGGTATTTAAACCCCAGACAATTCTGTAACCAGTGCTCTTGAGCCACTTGCTTGAGCCAGTTCCCACTCTGTGGAGTGGGCTTTTGTTTGTAATAAATCTGTTTTTCTTTCATTGCTTTGTTTGTGCATTTTGTAGAATTCTTTGTTCAAAATGCCAAGAACCTGGATACCCTCCCCTGGTAACATTTCTCTTAAATATGTACACAGTGTTCAAACTCACTTAAAATTTAAAACTATACTAAAATATCAGATTATTAAGAGTTTGATAAAACACTAAGTTGATAAAGAGAGAAACAAACAGGCAATATAATAGAGATAATCAAATCTACACAACCTGTCGTACTTAAGTGATTCACCTTTACAAAAAAATGCATTTATGAGTTTCAATGAGAAAATGTCATTGTTAATAAAAAGTTATATACATAACACCATGTATATTATTGTTCTATTTTTGTTTTAAAAGAGAAAGATTTACAAATATGCTTATGATTTATAGAATATCCCTTAAACTGTATACAAAAAAGGCCCAATAAAAGTTGTTGTTTGTGGAGAAGGTAAGTGGTTGGATTGAAAACAGAATGAGAGAAACTTCACTATATACCATTCATATGATGGTCAAAAACGAAGTAAAAATAATATTGATGCAGAACACCCATAATTTGCTTGGTAGTATCTTTCATTTTCCTCACATGGTCATTTATTGATTAGGATCATTTTCATTTATTTCTCTTATCTATGCTTTATTCAGTCAGGAGAGTAGGAAAGATACAGAAAGTAGAATGGCATGATTTTCTGAAATAAATGTCAATGTCAAGCTATTACACCGTTACACAGTGATTCACATAATTGAACTGACTTGAAATAATAAGATACTTCTCCACAGACAGATACTACACATTCATGTTAATGGTAAATATTTATTAGATTTTCAATATCTGGAATATGTTATTAGAGTATTGGTGCATTACATATGCTTGACCTTCTTTCTCCATTTTTATTTTCACCTGAGAGTTTTATTTGGGAGTATTGACATTCTTATGTATGTGAATAATAATAATAATAATTACTATAATAGGAGTAATTTGAAGCCGTGAGAGATTTGTTGACCTCTTAAAGCAATATTGCATTTTTCAAGGTTTGGCATCGTTAATACTCAAATCTATAAACCACATTTTCTATTTGCCTAATAAGTAAAACTGTTACACTTAAGATAATAATCAGATTTGTAGCTATTTCAGCCATTTATAAATGAGCCACAGTCCCAGAAATGAGTTCCTAGAAGAGATTTACCACATTTTGCTTCACTGAGGGGGCTCACATCAATGTGCTGCTTTCAAGGACTTATACACAACAACAGTTAAAATCGTTATCACTTGGTAAGTCCTTATCCTGTTACAAACGGCTCCCTATGAATTTTGTACACAAGCAGCGTTGTATAATAATAACCACAGGAGCACTCTCTGAGTTGCCTAGTATGAGCTTGCTGAGCTGGAAAAATGGGCTCCCCTTTCCAGGAAGAGAAGCCATTCCTGACCTCACTTGAAAGGAAAAAATGTCTCAGTTCTTCAAAATTTCCAGGCATTTCAGACAGCTTCTCTGACCTGTCCTGAATAATTTATCTCCAGTTTTTTGTTGTCATAGCAGTCTGTTTGTCCCTGAGTCCCACAGTTCACTCCTGTGCTTTCTTCATTAAAAACAAAACAAATCAGCAACAAGAAAAGACTTTTCTCTGCCAGAATCACTCTACCAAATCCATTTCACTCTGTGGCTAGCTGTGTCCTAGACCACATGCAAACCTCCAAAGGATGCCAAGAAGACTTGTTCTGTTCTATGAATTTCTGATTTAAATCCTAGTATTGCTCAGACCTCTTCCTTGACACATTATCTTATTTAATCCTTATACCAGCTCAGTGATATAGCTGTTATTATAATCTCATTTTATAGATGAGAAAAATGAGTCTTAAAATATAATATAGTAGAAAAGATAACACAGCGAATTATAAACTTCATTTCTGAACAGAGGTTCATTGGTTAATCCTTAGTTTTTAATCTGTTTGACTGTTTTCGTTGTAGTCATTTGTCTGCTATATGTTGCCAGTACATCAGTAAACAGCTGATAGAGTAATCCCAAGATACCTATGAAAATAGACCTTTTGAAATGAAAATATATAAGCCACAGCTTTATTGCGTGCTAGCTCTTTTAAATATGCTTGTTTAATCTTCATAAATTTTTCATAGAATACATTTTTTAAACGCTGTCACCGATCTTCTCACAGGTCTGGAATGTAATCATATCCTATAGCAAGCTCATTTTGCTTCTCTTTAAATATGACTGTCTAGACATATTTACCTTCCTCATTTTGGGTGTTTAGTAAATTGTTCTTATAGAACCCCAGGTTATTACTTTCCTAGATTTCACCTCAGGATACCTTCTAGATTATAATGTTCATTATTTTATCCCCAGGCAAAAGTGAAACTTTCTTTGCCTGTAAAAAGCAATTTTCCATATTCAATCCTCATCTACTCATTACCCATACTCTTGTTCCTTAAAATTTTCTTGATAGAAGAGGATCATAGGGAAACTATGTTTCTATAAATTCACACTCATTTTTATAAAAGGAGAGTTTAAACTCTTAAATTAGTAAATATTGATAGTTTTGCATTGATTTTTTCTGAATATTCTAGAAATCTTATAACATCATGACTCAGAATAATTCTTAATCTTATAGGTTAATGAAATAAGGTTTTTCAATCATGGGAAAGCAGCCACTGTCATGAAATAATTCCAACTGTGTACTGAAAATTCGCACATGAAAGGTATTTCCTTTCCTAAGTATCAATGTATTTTATCTCACACTGTGATATTGAGCAACAATTTTAGAAATACTTCTTTTATTCATTGGGACTCTCACAATAATTACTATTTCCCCAAGACATTAGATTTTATTAGTAATTTGATTGCTGTTTAAGAAAACTCAGTTCTCTCCTTCTGAAATCACTTCCAAGTTACTAATAGAAGTCCTCCTCACCACATTGTAATTTTGTTATGTTATACATATTTACAAACAACATAAGAAATTGAGTAGAAGGATTTTCTTGCTAAATGATTTAAAAATTTCTAACAGTTCAGCTATAGCCACTTTATAGATTATATGTATCATCTCAAATTGCAATTCATTTTTTGATCACCTACAATTTGTACATTGAATTTATTTCTCAAAATATAGCATTTTTTAATAAAAAGACTATTTTCTTGGAGAAAATGGGAGCATGCAATAAGAACATAACAAAAGCAAATATGAGATTTCATAATGATGTGTTTCTGTCTAGTATTTAAATAAGGAGACTGAAACACATTTCGAGCACTGGAGATGACATTCCATGTGGTTTGATAATAGATAGGATAAAGATACCAGCTGATTGCAATCAGCTGTACTTGCTGAGAAATTCTGGGGCTTCCTCAGAGTATGTTTTAACCTATTCATTCTATTGGGTGTCTTTATACAAGACTCATCTTCCTGGTGTCTACAGTGGGAATAAAAATGCTTATTTCATTATTTTGAAGATTAAGTAGCAAATGAGAAGTACTCAGTGCAAACCCTGTCCTGTAATAGTAAATAAACCAAAGCGATCTTCCCTCATCATCACTTCATGTTCCTAACAGAACTCGAACTCATTTCATTCTTGTTACATTTTGCTGGTGATTTGTTCTTTTTCTTTAATTTGCATCAAATTTTTCAGATTAACTAAAACTAAAGTCAAGCTTCTCTGAGTAAATACAAGCTTTAACTTATTGAGCTGTGTTGCTTTTGTAAGTCTTCCATTACTTAACTTTGAATGTATGTTTGTGGTTATAAATATCTAAGTATATAGGAGCATGTGTAAACAGATGCATACATATTGCTACGGTCATTACCAAAAAGTGGAAGGAGCAAAATAAAGTTAGTTCTTACTTGGAAATAACACCAAAATAAACTCTAGATAGATTAAAGGTGAAACAATAAAAGATAAATTATATAATGACTTGAAGAAAATATAGAAAAAAATGTATAAAACATTGAAGTTGCAAATAAAAAATTAAATATTACTCCAGGGGAAAAACTACATTGAAAAATTTGATGCATATGACTATATAAGAAGTAAAGACAAACTTTCTGATATTAAAACTTGTGACAGCAATAAAAGACAAATGACTAAGAAAGTATTTTCAACATTACAAAGAGTTAATATGCTAAAAATTGAAGGCTCTTAAAAACAAATAAGATGACAAAAACCAAAAAGACACAAAATTTTGAGCCAAAAAATGAAAATAAAAATGGATAACAAATGCAAGAAAGAACTGAAAATTGTTCTGTTTCTCCAGACAGAAAAATAAAATCTAACCAGACACTTTTTCTTCAACATATCTTGCTGGAAAAAGATGAGAAAGACTTAAATATCCTTTGTTGGCAATTGTAGGAAAATTGGCATACGCTATTGGCTAGAGTGCAAATTGATGTAAGATTTCTAGAGATATTTAAAAATAACACTTAAAATTCTATTTAAGGAATGCAAACATTTCTCTTCTCATTCTTATATTACACATATAGGAATGTATAATAAGTAAATAAGTTTGCATAGCTGTATGTATAAAAATGAAGGCATAATTTAAAATAGCAAAAATTAGAAAAGAAGCCACTTACTATTTTATTTTTTTAACCTCCCAAGTAGCTGGGAGTATAGGCACATGCCACCATGCCTGGCTAATTTTTGTATTTTTAATACAAACAGAGTTTTGCAGTGTTGGTCACACTGGTCTCTAACTCTTGGTTTCAAGTGATCCACCTACCTCACCCTCCCGAAGTACTGGGATTACAGGCATGAGCCATTGTGCCCAGGCATGCTATTTATTTTCTTTCTCTCATATATATATATATATACACATATATATATATATATATACACATATATATATATATATATATATAATTGCATTTTCTGTTCTGGGGTACATGTAAAGAACATGCAGGTTGTTACATAGGTACATACATGGCAATGTGGTTTGCTGCCTCTATCCCTATCACCTATATCTGGCATTTCTCCCCATGTTATCCCTCCCCAACTCCCTACCCCCATCTATCCCTCCACAGTCCCCCCGCAACAGACTTCAGTGTGTGATGTTCCCCTCCCAATGTCCATGTGTTCTCATTGTTCAACATCCACCTATGCGTGAGAACATGCGGTGTTTGATTCTCTGTTCTGTGTCAGTTTGCTGAGAATGATGGTTCTTTTCTGTTTTTTTAAACAAATATATTTTATTGCACTTTAGGTTCTGGGGTAAATGTGAAGAACATGAAGGATTGTTGCACAGGCACATACATGGCAATGTGGTTTGCTGCCTCCATCCCCGTCACCTATATCTGGCATTTCTCCCCATTTTATCCCTCTCCAGCCTCCTTACCCACTGCTGTCCCTCCCCTAGTCCCCCTCAACAGACCCCAGTGTGTGATGCTGCCCTCCCTGTGTCCATATGTTTTCATTGTTCAGCATGAGAACTTGCAGTGTGTGATTTTCTGAGAATGATGAGTTTGCTGAGAATAATGGTTTCCAGATTCATCGATGTCCCTATAAAGGACACAAAGTCATTGCTTTTTTGTGGCTGCATAATATTCCATGGTGTATATATGCCACATTTTCCTTGTCCAGTCTATCATCGATGGGCATTTGGGTTGGTTCCAGGTCTTTGCTATTGTAAACAGTGCCGCAATGAACATACATGTTCATGTGTCTTTATAATAAAACGATTTATAATTCATTGGATATTAAGCAAAGTATGACATAACACTCTGATAAAATACTAGTCAGCTATTGAGGTGTTTTTAAATTATATCTAAAACAAATGCCTTGAAAGAGGTAATATCTTTTGTTTACCATTAATTATCATATGAAAAAAATCAAAAGTTTAGGGTAAAAATACTTCATTATACGTAAGAGGGCTATGACCATCTCTTGGCTCAACATGAGCTCAGAATAAAACCAAAAAAGGGAACAACAAAGTGAAACAATAAAGACACAGCTGCCATTCTTACTTATACTTTTTCTGTTTGAATTCAAGTTGTTTCAGAAAAATAGAATAATGTTTTCATGATTATTTTAGTTAAAGTGCATCACTTTTATTTAAGGTTAGATTGAGATAGTGCTGTAATATTTTTCCATTTTACAAAACAAAATCAGTTAAAAATAATATCTTTAGCATGAAATATGAATGAGTGAACATTGCCAGTTATGTTTTATAAAGTATAAAGTTACACTGCTGGTATTTACACACAGCACATCCAAAGAGAGATGATCAAGGGTAAACTTATTTTTCAATTAATATAAGAATTGTGTGAAGGAAAATATGACAGTATCTACTGGCAACTCATGTAAAATTAATATTCAATTATCTATGTTTATTTTCTTTTTTGCACTTCATGTGAAATGTTTAGTTTGGTATTTATTATCAGTGGATATATTTTATCCTGCGACACAGATTCCAGAATTTGCTGATATGAAATCAAATAGGGAAGATGGATCTGTTATCAAAGAAATTACAATCAATGGTGAAGGGCAGCATTAGAAGTCAAGTTGAATGATTTATTTGTATTGATTTGGTTTTCTTTTACATGTTTGTTCTAGTGGCTTTCCAGCTTTAACATGCAGCAAGCAGAACAGCATCAAGTATTTGCTTTATCAGAGGTCACTAGGGAATATTATCAGAGTTTTTGACTCAGTAAGTTTGGGTTGAGAGCTGAGAGTCTTCATTTGTCACAAGTTTTGAGGTGATGCTGTTGGTATTGCTCTGGGATCACACTTTGGGAAGTAAGGACTGAGTCTTTTAACACATCCATTCCCAGTAAATAATACATTAAATTTTATGTAATGCAACGACACCCAAAGTATCTATAAAATAATTTTAAAATTTAACTTTTAATCTTTTACTTCTCTCTTTTTTCTTTTTTTAAGATGTTAAAGAATATGAAATTTTAATACCAGTTGGGATGGTCTATAGAGAACTATTCCAATGTCCTTGCCTTCCTTCTTGAGATTTGCATAAAAGCTTAGAAAAATTCATACAAACTGATAAAAACTCTAATCTGTTTTCTAATCTAACAAGTTTTAATCCGCTCCTACAATAGTAACATCATTATTAGTAAACTATCCAATTTCCTTAGTAAAAGTTTATGTAATGAGAGAAACTAAATATAAATGCAATACAACTGTGCTCATAGAAATATTTTAACATTTTCTCCTGAGTCGCATTGTCAGTTTTTTAGATAATTATAATGATTTCTATGAATAATAGACATAGAAAGATGTCACAGAATTAATAGTCTAGGAAAACGTTTTACAAATAAAATTTCTAATTTGCCTTACATTTTAATTATACATTAAAGCAGATGTACTTCGAAGGCTTCTTGACTGCAGGTAACAGAAACCTTTTGGTTAACTTAAGCAAATGGAAGCATGTGGAAAGAATATCCCACAGCTTGTAGAGCTATGAAACACAAACGAAATGGAGGCTCCTGACCAGTTGGCTGTGGACGAGACTGCTGCCACTGCTCCCCAGATGCCTGCCAGACCTTGCCCGCTCCGCAGCTGTGTCTGGTGATCTCTGAGTATCCCCTACAGCTTGCCTTACTCTTAAAGAATCTAAGTCTCAATGAATAGATACAATTACACAAGCTCTGTCCTACCCAAGCATGCAAGATGCCAAGGAATGGAAGAGGAAATAGATAACCCTTTTAGTCTAATGTAGAGGGGGCCAAGGTTCTACCTCATCAGTAGGTGATTTTATTTTTTTCAATTGAAAGGTGTTTGGATCCCTTATTCCCAATATGACAAACTAACTATTCCTGGGTATTATATATTTCCCTAATATGTTCATATCTAATCATTCACACTTCCTTTCCTATCCTATAGCACTTCATAGCTTATTAAAAATGTATGAATACACTTAGATGTAAATATAAGCTTGTTAATTATAAATTTATTAAAATTCATTTAAAACTTTATATGTATATCAGATATGACTATTTGGTCTTGTATCATCAGGGACTGGAATTTAGGGAAGGGGTTACTACTTTCTGAAGAATTAGAAAACCAACCTAGAGAAGCTGTATAGCTTGTTTATAAACACATAGACAAAGTGTCCAGCACAGCCTGGCAGCATCTTTTGGCTTTCTTTCTATCATAGATTACTGGTAAAGTGTTTGATTAAACAAAAATACATGCTTATTTCTTTCAGAAATGGTGCTATATTTGTTGGGATGCTTTTGAATGCAAGTTATAGAAAACACAACTAACAATGGCCTACTAAACAGTGAAAACATTTATTATACTACAGGACAAGTCTGGAATTCAGGTTGCTCTAGGCTAGCTAATGTACTGAAGATGGAAAAGAAAAGTTAACAAAATAACATAATATAAAAATAAAATTAATGCAGAAAAGAGGAGCAGAAATTAAATTTTTCTTCTATAAGCACACTTTCCTGAGTCCTCCCCACTCCCGTGGAATTGTATCCTGCTTTGCAAGTTTTATAAGTTTAGAAACTCTTGTATTCTTGTTCTCTATAGCTGATAACTGTAAGTTTCTGTAACACAGAGAAGAAGGTCGTAAGAAATGCCCAAGCAGGCTGGACTCCAGCCTTCTAAGTGCTGTAGTGGAGGGCAACAGATAAGTCCTGTGTTAGAATCCTTGAGCTCTACAGATAGTAAGCATCTGTGCTGTATAACTAAAGTCATATGTAAGCCTGAGTTACATGCCTGTATTGCTTGATAAACTGACTTTGTTCTGCACCTGCAAACATGTTTCTGTGCCACTGTATACTTCATGTATAAAAAGCCAAGCTCTGTCTTTGTTAGGCACTCAGCCATTTTGGATGCGAATCTGAGCTGGGCCGGTGTTCACCTAAAATAAACTCCTTCTGCAACCTCAATGGTTTCTCCAGTCTCTGAATTCTGCAACAGTGCCAGCTCAATGGTGTCAGATCCTCTTGGCCTCTCCTTGTATTTGCATCTTTAAGCATAATGCTTACATATAATCCCACCAACAGACAGTAAGTCACAGGACTTACCGTGTTAACTTCTTTTACTGAAAGACCCTCTCCACTTACCCACAGTACTCTTCCTTTTAATAACCAATCACTAAGCCAATCACTGAAAATGAAATCCAGATTATCTGGATTGATTTAGACAATTATATTTAATCCCCCAGGCACAGATATAGGCTGATCATTATAACCTAAAATAAAGACAAGTTTCTGCTACAAAGAAAGTGACAAGGATACCTGCTGGATAGGCAACCAAGATGAAAGCAGTAAGTGCCCTCTACAAAAACATGGCCTACTATGATTGACAGTTAACATTCAACCTTAAAACTTAACCACATTAGAAAATGGGCTTATGAGGAAAAAAGAAATGGCTTTCAAACTATGCCATAGAACTGAGACACTTGAAAAACTTAGCATTTTAAATATTTGTCTTTTGTAAATATATTTTAAGCTAAAACACTGAACTCATTAGAGTTGCAATTACTAAACACTTACTATGAACAGATGTACTGAGAAAAATTACTTGTATTAACTCATTTTGTTCTTATATAAATCTCACATAGAATATAATAATCCTCAGTTTACAGGCAGGAAACTGAGGCTCACTGAGTTCAAATAACTTGCTCAATATTACATAGTGAAGAACTAAACTATACGTACGTTTCAGATTGTCTGATGCTGGATGTATTGTTTTGTTTTTCTTGAGACAGAGTTTCGCTCTTGTTGCCCAGGCTGAAGGGTAGTGGCACAATCTCGGCTCACTGCAACCTCTACCTCCTGGGTTCACTTCCGAGCAGCTGGGATCACAGGTGCCTGCCACCATGCCCAGCGAATTTTTGTATTTTTAGTAGAGATGTGGTTTTACCATGTTGGTCAGGCTGGTCTCAAACTCCTGACCTCAGGTGATCCTCCTGTCTCAGCCTCCCAAAGTGCTGGGATTACATCACCTGATATTAGATCTCTTAACCATGTTGTACAATTCCCTCAGGTGTACTATGTAACAAATTATAACACAGGGGAGAGTACCCATATGTCTACATATGCTGAGAGAATTATTTTTTCTCGAGGATATGAAATATGTTTCCTCTGTTAAAAGATTTCTTATTAGATGTGTCACTAATTAGTAAAATTTTTATTTTTGTTGTGGTCTTTGTATTTTGGTTCTTCTAAGATTTTTTTTAAGCCAGTATACAGTTAAAACGTTCATAGCCATAAAGTAACAGCAGGGGTCAGAAGCATGTGATCTGTGGATGAGCCTGGCATGGCATAGAAGCTGTGCTAATAATGAGTGATGGTTTAATACATTGTGTCATGTCAGACATTTTATCAATCATTTAAAAAATTGTTTTTGTTTTAATAGTGTAAGTGTTTCCCTGTCTGACATGGAAATTTATTATTAGAAATGCTGACATTCGTTAGGTATTCATAGTGAATCATTTTTTAAAAGAAACTTTCTTAATACTTTCTTTTAAATTTCTAGATTACTTTCATTGAACAGGCCACTGAAAGAGTAAGACAAATCGTTTTTATAAACCATCCATTTGCACAGTATGCATGAGAATCAATTTGGGATGTGGGAGTTGTTGAGGGGGAACAGGTATAAAAAGTGTTTGTTAATTTGCTTTTTTTAAAAATAGCAGAAAATTTATTTTTAAAATAATATTCAGAGATATAGAATTATAAGCTTCAGCTATAAAACAAGACTTGTGAAATTCAAACACTTGGCTACCTCATCAAAATGAGGAAAAGAGATTAGAAAATTTTCCTATTTCAGTTACCTCAGAAAAACTTCTAATAAATGAAGTGAAATTCTAAAATTAAACTTTGCATTTTTTTTCTATTATGGATTCAATATTTTCTCCTAACTTTTACTCATTAATGGGAAGAGATAAAAATAGTAAATATAAAAGTATAACCATTTACATATGTAAGACATGTTGTTCACAGGAAATTATATTTATCTATTAAAATTATATATTTCTTAGCATATTAAATATGTTCATGTAAGCTGAAAAATGATTACATGAGTCTTGTTTTTGCTTGTTATGCATATATGTTGTGTGCATTTTTTTTTTCTCTATGCTACTTACAAAGTTCTAAACTCTGGACATATTTTCCATTTTGTAAATCTGAAAAATACAAGTCAAAAAAATTATCCTTCATGAATTAATGTTCAAACACAACTTGAAATCTTGTTATTCCATATTTTTTTCTTCAATGGCCATAAAGAGCTAACCAAAGGCAGGTAGATGTTTCTTTAGTGTGATAAGTTTAAAAAAAATCATCTATTTATTCCTACAACAAACAGCATGTAGTGTACTCTATATGCCAAGAAACATAGTCTCCAACGTTCTTACTGGTTTTCATTAACTCTCATGCTTTGAAAGCAACTGAAGAACCAAGTACAGTATCAAAGTTAGAACAGACACTGTGGCACTATTGTGCCGATTCTTGATCAACTCAGCCCCACTGTAACTTGTCCACATTCATTGTTCTTATACAGTCCACATTCTCTTTCACCCAGATAGATAATTAATGACTGATAATCCAAGGATCCCAGTAGAATTCACTGGTTCTCTTTGCTTAAACTTGCAATTTAGAATGTGTATGTGGAACCATGACCCCCACCACAACACTTCACTTTCTCAGAGACCAGAAATAGATGGCTCAGCCACTCCTGTTTTAAAAAAGATACATGAAAGAGAATTGCGAATCTAGGGAAATGGTGGCGGGGGTTGGGATGGTCAAAATATAGTGTCAGCAACAATGTTCTTAGTAAATTTTGCTTCATCCTAATCAATTACTGTGAGAAGTTATTAAAATCCATCATTTTGATCTTGGATGTGTCAGTTTCTTCATTGTAATTTTATCATTTTTTTACTGCATGCAAATTTCAAAATACGCTCATGTTTTGTCTTTATTCTTAATAAGTTTATCTTTTTGCTTTAATGCCTGCTTTTCTGAGATTCATGTACACTAGCTTTTATTCTTTTTTTTAATGTATCTGTTTTCTATCCCTTTACTGTCAAATTATCTTTGCTATTAAATTTTACTTTTATCTTCTGTAAACAGAATACAGCAACAAATTTTATGTTTGATCAACATGAAATGCTTTAGCTTTCAAATTTATCATGTATTTGAATACCAATTAATTTTATGTTTTCTTTATATTTGTGATTCTTTTGTCTTCTTAACAATGTATCACTCAAACTGGTGAAGTAGTCATTCTAATTTATTTTTCTTAGATCACACGTAACATTTTAATTCTTTTAATAAGTATGTGCATATTTCATTTAATAAATTCACACTATATCTGTCACTTCATTCTCGTAAGACCAAGATGTTTACAACACTCTAATGCCTACTGATTTCATTCCCCCTCTCACATATAATTTTTCTTTAGTATTTTAGTTTTTCCTAAAACTTATTCTTTAATTAAATTTAATTTTACCAAACAATCATTATGATTTCATGCTTGTGAATTATTAATCTTTTATCCTCAAAGAAGGAATTTTATTTTTAAATGTCAAAATCCCACTCACATTTGTTCTCTTGTCTGCTTAGGCCTTTAATCACCACTGCTCTGTCACCCCACGTCTTTCTTCTGAGGTCAATTCCTTCTTTCTCAAGTACCTCCTTTGGTCATTGTTTCAATAACAGTTGTATTTGTTTCCCTGAAAATGTCTTTCTTTCACCTTCAGTCTTTAGTGATCATTTAAATATCGGGTTCTACATTGAAAATTGTTTGTTCTATGTTTTCATGATATTATCTGTGTCTTCTAGTTTTTCTAATTGCAGACCCTGCAATCAGTTTGATTTTTCTATATTTGAGAGCTATTGTAAAGAAACTTTGTCTCTGTAGTTGTCTAGTTTCCATACTTGGACTGGGTGTGGCTTTATTATTTATGAGATTTATGAATTTGAAAAATCCTAGTTTATAATCTCTTTGAGTATTTTCTCTTCCTCATCTTCTGCAATCTATTTTTGTAAAACTTATATGTTGAACCTTCTCATCTGATGTTTTTCCAATTTTGAGATATGATGGACAAATAAAAATTATTTACATTGAAGATGTACAATGTGATATTCTGATATACATGTACAATGTGATGTTCTGATATACATGTTCAATGTGAAATGATTACCACTATTGAGCCAATTAACATAGGTATCATATGACATAGTTACATATGTGTGTGTGGTAAGAACACTTGACACCTACTCTCTCAGCAAATTTTAAGTATACAATGCAGTATTATAAAGCATAGTTACCATGTTGTACACTATATCTTTTGTATCTTAATTTTTCTGTGTGAAATTTTGTTAAATATGCTTTTCTGTTTTTCCAGCTCATCAATTCTCTATTTATCTGTATCAAATCTGCTATTTGACTTTCCCACAGAATTCCAATTTCAATCATGCCATTGCTATTTCAAGAATATCTATTTTGTAATTTTGAAAAACCATACGTTTGGCTAAGAATGTCTTGTTATTTTCTCATATTTTTTTATTTATTTAGCATTATACACAGTGTCAGAGAGAGTACTGTTACCTGAGGCTCCTTGGCATAAAATTCTATGTTGCAGTGTCTGTTAATTCTCAGTCTTGTGGATTGCTTTCTTATAGCTTATGTATTTAACTAACTAGCATACCTAAAACAGGGCATTAATAAATTGAAATGTTATAGAGTCTGAGTTCAGAGTGTATCACTCCAAAATATATATTTTTTAGTGGGATATCTTAGGGATAATAACAGCTCTGAAATAAAAATGTGGGGACTATGTTTCTGTTGGTTGGTTGCTAGATTAAATGAGTAATCGAAATTTGAACTTCAGGTAAATGTGAAGGGAAGCTGCTGGTTAGGAATCGTGAAGTCTTCTTTTTGCTCCCATTCAGAAATGGTGTAAGTGGTCTGAATAGCATTTTAACACACTGGGCGAAAGGAGGAAGGTTTTAATCCTCTCGTTTGTATTGATGGTGCAGAAGTTTCGTGATCAAAACTTTATATGTTGCCCTAGTCCCAATTCCCACAGTGTGAAGCACAAAGTCTCATATCATTTGCCGACTATGGATTGTATTAAGCTACTAAATGAAACTTGCACACTCCCTAGGGAAGCCACAGTGCCAGTTTAACTAGCTGATACATGGCCCTCTAAGTTTTAATTATTTCCTTTTACCTTATAATACTGCTTTTATTTCATTAAAAAAATATCTATATCTAAAAGCATTTCCGGTCTGTTCTATATTTGTCCTTTTTATAGATAGAAGGCTTTCATAGTTTAGTATGTACACTTGCCAGTCAAAGCATTGGTAATATAAACTACACCATTCAAGGTGGGACCTTAGGTGCATATTCAGCTGATTACTAAGTGAAGATAAGTTATCTTCGGGATTTGAATAAACTAAGATGAATCAAGTTATGTGGACAATTGTCTACTTTTTAATCTGTCTTCTCATATAGTCCAGTTTATAGTATTTTTGCTACATATTTTTTTATTTATTTGAAAATAATGGCAAAGTCTTTAAAAATATTGCTTTCTATGATTTTAGTAACAGTAAGCACTAATGAGTTCAGATATCATGGAGAGTTTATATATTTCTAAACATAAATGTAACAGCTCATTTAGCAATGTGATTTAAAATGCAATCATAAATCATTAAAATTTAACGATGGTTGTCAGGAAAAATGAAAAATGTGTATTTTGTGGTATCTTTTCTCTCAAATGTTTGCAAAATGTTTACAGTTTTGGGAAATTTTAATGAACTACAAATGATCAAGACTTTTCTAAAAGGAGTATTTTGATTTCAAAAGAAATGTGTGCTAACAAATACACTGCTATTTACTGCATTCATGGGTGTGAATTAAAATCATCTTTGAAAGCAAGCCATGAGAGAATTCAAATTCTAGAAAGTCCAAAATAAAGAGATTTCTACTCTAGATGAGAGAATATATTATTCACAAAATGTTTTATCAAAAAGCCTTTCTTTATTGTTTACATTTTTGAGGAAAAAAATGATGTCAGCACATTTTAAAAATATTGTTTCCTCCAGTGGTATTTGGCTACCTTATGTTTTCTGAAATATCGTACCTCATTTTACATTGAAAACAAAAAGCCCGTATGTTTAAGAATAGTAAAATACATGTATGTTTAAAAAATAAAATATTCTTTAAAGTCAGTAATCTTTTGCTCCGCGTTTTTGGGTTTCTCTGTCAACTTATATGGTCCAACTATCTTTCTTTGTCTCCACACAGATGAAAGACTTAAAAGTTTAGGTAGTAATAATAATAATAATAATAATAAACCCAATGTCTTTAGCTTAGAATCAGTCTAAAAATTCAGAAAGCAATTATCATGGCTAATTGTAAGATGTAATTCTTAACAAGAAATATTTTTTTCTAATGTCTTCCTGAGCTATCTTCTTTATAGCAAAACAGAGCTATTTCTTATCTTGTATAAAACACTTTATTATACATGATTTGACTTGCTACTTACAACTATATGCTATATGCAGGGAATTATTATGCTGACACAGCTTGCTGGTCCTAGCTCAAATATCTTGTTGAAGTTTTCTCTAACCTTCTAAAATTCACAGATTTTTCTCCTCTGTACACCCAAAGTAGATCAAAAATATTTATTTGACCATTTTAAGTACAAAGCTCAAAACAGCAAAAAATGTATTAAAACTTTATTTTGTGAAAACAACAAACAACCCAAAAGCTCTTGTTCCCCTGCCCATATTCTCTTCACTTGAATATTCCAGATGCTGTGGGTGGAATTGCATTTGACTTAATGAAAATAGCCTTGCCTTGGAAGTATGTCCTCACCTAAAGATCCACTGATATGGAGAGAGTCAAGTACCTGTCTCAAATTGTATTCTGCTACAATTCTTGTTCCAGAGCTCCCTGGAATTAGGCTGAAGCTGGTCTCCATACTTAAATTTCTTCCCCTGCGCTATTCTCTTTCTCTCACTTCTCTTCTGTGACCACTCCCTCAATATGTCACTCATGCAAGAATCCCCCTCCAGGGCTCTGTTTCTAAAGAATCTTCTAAGGAATCTGATTCCTTCTCTAATTTCTGTTCCCCAGAATCAGTCTCTTTCAATTATTTCAGCAATATCTTTACCATATCTCTAATTCGTATATCATTCTGACTCTAATAAATACATTTTGTTTTTATATTTTAACATCTCTGAAATTAATTAATTTACATTTGATGGTCATAACATTGTTTTTGCTGTTTGCATAATATACAACCTGCTTACAATGAATACTTTAGCAAAAAAACTACTTAAATAACAACTTGAACAAGAGATGAACTTGATTGTTGTTTGAAAATTTTCTGTTGAAATCTTTTGTTACATTCAGGAGCTGTGAAATTTGCAGAAAGGAATTTCAATGGCTTGGAAGAAAATCCAAGACAATACTAGAGTGTGCTTTTCTAGAAATGTTATATCACTAATGTTCTTGATAACATGGAGTTTTATATTGTGTGAAAAATACATACAGAAACCAATAACTCTAAGATAAAAGGTGTTTTCACAGAATTGACTTTGAACACAAGGAAGTCTGAAGAATACACTAACAATATCTATATGAAAAATATTTCCTTTTAAATACGTCTACAAGGGATTTTTAAATAAACATTAAATAAAATTATAATACAAAGTATTGTCACTTTTCTTTATAAAATATGAATATAGAATGTGGTGCATCTTATAATCAGTGACATCTGAGGTTGAATAAAATATCCTAATATGCCTCTGATTATATTTCTTGGTTTGTCAACTTTATATATTACCTACTGGCTTTCAGTTACTATAGGTAAAACAAATTTGTCATATAAAATTCCCCTTACCAGCTTCTCAATATATTTATATATTTTTTAATTTAAGTAAATATTCAAAATTTCATTTATTATAAATAATAAACAACATACACTATTTGCATTATTATGAATAGCCATTGCCAAACTAATAGAATACTATGATGTTTTTCATAAATGCCCTAACAGCCTCTCAAAACAATTTTTCACACCATCAGAAACCCAGGAATTTTATTTTTACTTTTTATTTGGAGACACTGTTCTCAGAGTCTGGTGTTTCCTTCTTTCTTTTTTTTCTTTTTCAATCTGGTTTCGTTACTTTTCTGAATTTACTCTATAACTACATTTCTATGACATCCTTCTGCTATTCTTTAGGGGATTCCCTTAACCTCTTTCCTTTGTTGAATCACCTGTAACATAAATCTTATGTCTTCTAGATTATTTTATGCTTTTATTTTGATAACAGATTTATCAAGCACTTTTAGAATAAAGAGGATATGGAATGTAAACTATTGAGACTTCATGATCTGAAAATATCTCTACCTTCCTATTGTTTATAGTTTTGACAAATAAAGAAATATAGGTCCATATTCATTTTCCCTCTGAAATTTTGGAGCACTTTTACATTTTCTTTCAATATTTTTGAAAAGTGAAATAATATTTATATTCTTCTTACATATATAATACACTGTACTTTTTTCTTTTAAAGAATTTTAAAATCTTACTTATTTTCATCCTGAAATTGTAATATGTACTTTGATGTAGTCAGAGATTGTACCTTATTGATTTAGAGATCTTATTCTTTAGTTCTAGGGAATTTTCTAACACTGGCATATCCAGGAGATGTTGTGAGTTTGGTTTCAGATCACTACCACTACAATAAAGCAATAAGATGAGAAGCAAATTGTTTTCATTTTCCAGTGCATATAAAAGTTATGCTTACACTATACTGCAGTCTGTTAAGTATATAATAGTGTTTTGTCTAAAAAGCAATGTACATATCTTGAAAATATTTTATTGCTAAAAAACATTAATGATCATCTGAGTCTTCCATGAATCATGATCTTTTTATGGTTGGAGGGTCTTGCCTCAATATTGATGGCTGCTACTAATAGAGGTGATGTTTGATGAAGGTTTGAGTGACTGTGGTAATTTCTCCAAATAGGAAAACAATGAGGTTTGCTGCAATTAGCTCTTCCTTTCGCAAAAGATTCTAAGTATCATGTGAAGCAGAGGGAGAACATGACTTTCCATGTTTTAAACACTTCTTTCTGACTCTGATAAGAATAGACTGTGGGTGGAAGAGAACTATTAGAAGGTTAGATTAGTAACTTAGGAGAGACATAATAGAGTCTTGGAAAAGATGATTAGGGCTTAGTAGCATGACTAGAAGAGAGGGTGAAAGTTTGGCATTAGTGAATATACAGATAAATAATTGCATTCTACACGAATTTGAGAGTAGAACTTACAGAATTTCCTCATATAGTCACATATTAGGTATAAATGAAATGGAAATTAAAAGATGAAGCATTAACCCTAAAGTACACACATGCGCATGTGTGCGTGCACGTGCATGCACACACACACACACACACACACACACGCACACACACGCACACAAAGTAGGCAGATGGAAATATGAGTCTGACATCCAGGGGAGAGGTGTGGACTAAAGATATAAATGTGTGTGTAGCTGAGATATAAATGATATTTGTATATGTGAGGCTATATGGTATGGCTGGAAAGCATTTTAGATTTAAAAAGCAAAGAACATAAAGAACTTAAGACTTTGCCTGAAGGCATACTTTCTTTAAGTGCTTGAGAAAATAAGATTAAATCAGTAAGTAAAATAGAGCAAAAATGGTCAAGAAGTAAGAAAAAAACCCCAAGAGAGTTCGGTGGAAGCCAACTGCAGAAAGAATTCCAATAAGGAGGGAGAGATGAACTGTGACGAATGCTGTTAATAAGAGCACTGAGGACTGAAAATGTTCATTGAGGACTGAATTTGAGAACAGACAAATAATTGCTGATCTTATCTAGGGCACTTTTGGTAGGGGGTGATGGTGAGGTTCTGACTGAATTAAATTTTAGAGAGAAAAGGAGAGAAGCTGGATATAGTGCTTATAGTCAGCTTTCTCTAGAGTTTAAATATTAAAAAGAGTACAAATAAATGAAGCAATATTTAGTGAAGGCAGTGGGATCTTGAGATTGTGGCTGCTGTTGGTTAATAGGAAGTCGTAACTACTTCCTTATGTGCTCATGGTAATGACCCAATAAAAAATGAAATATTATGAGGGAGCAGAGCGGAGAGTGGAGAGTTTGTATAAGAGTCAAGGGCTTTTCAACAAGCCGAAATGTATAGATTGTAGTGAAAAAATGTATGACTTCTGATAGCAGCATGTAAAGTCAATGTGTTATTTAGGTGGAAACGTATAACATATGATTCAGATGCTGGTAGGTGGGTTGCTATAATAATGGGGATCCCTCTCAAAGTTCTATTCTGATTGGCTCAATGTTCAGAGTAAAACACGGAGAAAAGTCATTAACCAAGGGTGAGAACGGGACAGAAGGTCTGGGGTGTATCGGGAGAAGAAGGAACCTATTTAATAGTCAGTCATGAATGGAAGAGTATACAAACTCTACAAGGTATTAAGGGCTCACTTGAAATTCATCATTCTGAAACATATGTCATTGGACTACCCATTACAACTATGCTGAATACTAGAATACCTGGCTCAGAGTTTATCTGAAAATATATTCACTGTTCTAAGCAAATTTAATCTTCTGAGGGTACCATTTATCTCCATTTCCCCCAAGAGTTCTTAGAAGAACCTGTCTCTTCCAGTTTCAAACAGTATAGATCTATCTGGCACTCCACCTTTATTTCTGTCAGTATAACATTTAGTCCATTACATATTTTTGCAATACAGAAGTGACTGGTCCTGTTGATACTAAACAGCTGTTGAGCAAATACAGGAATGTATGTGTCTGCTGAATACCAACCTTCTGAATGTTTTAAAAATGAACTCATGGAATTCTTATTATATGATTTGGAAAATGAAAAATATTAAAAAATTTATTTCCTTGTTAGTGTACTGGTTAACAAGTGGTGGAACCAGGACTAAGATCGGAGTATTTAACCAGGCCTACTAACCCTATAAGATTTCTAGCCTCTTTACCAGCCATTTACCTTCTCTCTGCCCTTAAGCAATGCACCCATTCCCCTATTTTAGCTAGTCTTTATGTCAAATTCTTGTCTGGCTCAATGCTTTTTCAAATATTGATTTCTTTAATTTCAGTGCTCTTAAGTGTGCTTTTCACCTATTCATCTTCTGATCTCAAATTGCATGACACTGCTACAAGGTGTCCTGGGATTAGTCACAGAAACCAGGTCATGCTGTTACACATTTTCTACACTCCTATACTTGTCCTTTATGACATTCACAGCAGTTTTTAATTATTTGTTCATATGATCGCTTTACATCTGTTTTCTGCTCTAGACTATGATCTCCAAAAACACAGAGACTAGCTTCTATATTGTTTATATTGCTTCTATGTTGCCAGAGCCTCCTATAGTTCCTAGTACATGGTAGGTGTTAAATATTTGTGAAAATAATGTATTATGTAACAATCTATTCCGCACCCAAGTCCTTTAAAATTCTAATGGCTAAAATCGTTCAAGCATCTTCTGAAATGTTGGAAAGAGGATTTTCTCCCTGGATGTTAATTCACACAAAATGACTTCAAAAGCCCCTCTAATCTCAGTATTTTAGTAGTATGATCTTGACTCAATCAGCTATCCTTTCAGGATTGTGATTCCTGATCTAAAGGGAAGGATTTTATATTGATGTCTTTATCATTTCGAGCCCCATGAATCTTTGATACAATGTTAACAGTGTAGGCCAAACCTAATGTAAAATATTGATGAAAACCTACATCAGATTTTCTCCAGTAGTTTATGCTTTCTAATAGAGTGGTGTCATGATCTGTGATGTTATTATTTTTATTGCTCCTTTAAAAAATGACATTGATGTTTTCTACTTGCTTCCTTATCCTGGAAATTAATTCTTAATTTTTAAAAGGAAACTCCTATTATTGATTAACCACATGCTGGCCCTAGAATGACTGATCACACAAAAATGAATCATTCAAGGGCCATTAAATATAACGGATTAAGGTTATAAAAAAATACTTCAGTCCAAATGTGATTTGCTTTTAGCAATTGTTGATTTACATGAGCTACAAATACTTGTATATAAATTCAGATTATATATGTTAATATATAATCTGACAGGGCATACCAAATGGCTTTGGAAGGAAATTTTGTATTCTCGATTAATAAACACTTTTTGAAAGTCATATATTTTTCAGAGAATAAAATAATGCTTGAAATTCTTTATGTTTTAGCCTATTTTCCAACATGTGTCTTGAGAGGAGCCCACAGTGTCCTAAAATTTTGCCAATGGCATATATAATTCTTCTAAAATATAAATGGCTTCCCATTGTGTTTTTTAGCTTTGCCCATTAAACAGTTCTGGGAACAATGACAGCTCAGTACAACAAAAACTGCAAGGGCCCAAATCTATAATTTAAAATAATATTTTCAACCAATAAGGCCAACCCTCCTTGATTTCAGCATAGCTGATTCTAGTGTTGTGATAGCTTTTGCCAGAAGCAAAGAGGTACTCAAAGTCTAATTGAGGCCTATCAAAAGGAAAAAGAATTAGCATGAGGATATTTTTATTGTCCCAAATTTGGGACAATATAACCAAAAAAGTAATAATAATTAATTAATTTTTATGTATATAGAGACAGCAATATAATTAATCAGTTTTCTGGAAATGTTGAAGAAAATAAAATGTGTTTTTATCTAGTGACTCAGTGTAATTCAAGTAGATATTTCTCTGGGCTTTTGAATGACTTTATGTATATACATATATATATACACACATATATATATGTGCACAACACACACACACACACACACTTTGTAAAGACAGGGTCTTGCTATGTTGTCAGGCTGGTCTCAAACTCCTGGACTCAAGCAATACTTCCACTTTGGCCTCTCAAGCGATACTTCCACTTTGGCCTCACAAAGTGCAGGGATTGCAGGTATGAGCCACTTTCCCCAGTCTGCAATATTGATTGAAAACTTTAAACTGTTCACTTAACTCTACTGGAAGTAGAGTTAAGTTAACCTCTTAATCTGAATATTGGTAAGGGAAGGAGTTAAGCTTTGGTTTTACATTTGGATGAAAAAATGTAGTATATCCCAATTGAGAAAAAAAAATTTATTATAAAAGAATTTCAGCCATTAAATATAGAAAGATAGACTGAAATTCACCATTTTGTAACCCTTAATAAAACATTTGATTCAGAAAAATCACTAACAGTTGGTTAAACCATTCATTGAAAGATTCTGGGGGAAGGATAAATTCTCATGATGCTAGAGTATCATGTTTACTATTACTTGTAAATTAAAGAAAAAAATGCACATTTTTCAAAAGAGCAGTTGCCCACCCCTTACCCAAGTGATCACTAAACATGGGACAATCTAACAATAAGCCTCCTAATATGCTGCGATCAACCAGCACAGGAAACATTTACCCAAGTAACTGTATAAAATGTGTCCAAGAGGTGCTTTAATTCTATTTCAAAGATTACGGGAAATATAAGAAATAAATCAACAGATTAAAAGTTACCAAAGGAAATAATTAGATAAAGCCAACAAGGAAGACAACTGTTATGAAAAAGAGTTGAGGTGAACATTCCAGTTAAATTGAGATTAAAGACAGAAAAAAAAGTGTGATATATGAATTTGATTAGATTCTGATTTTAAAAATATCTATATAAAAGACATTTGGGGTTATTTTGGGAAGTTTTAATATGGACTAAATTTTAGAAGATATTAGTAAAAAATTTTTGAATTGCTTGGAAGTGATCATGACATTGTGGATGTATAAAATGATGGTCTTATATTTAGAAAATTTACATTTATGTATTTAAAGCATTCCAAGTTGTCTGTACCTTATTTTTTTTATTGTACTGTAGGTTCTGGGGTATTTGTACAGATCATGCAGGATTGTTGCATAGGTACATACACGGCAAGGTGGTTTGCTGCCTTCATCCTCCCATCACTTATATCTGGTATTTCTCCCCTCATTATCCCTCCCCACCATCCCCAGCCCCTACTGTCCCTCCTCTAGTGCCCCCCAACTGACTGCAGTGTGTAATGCTCCCCTCCCTGTGTCCACGTGTTCTAATTGTTCAACACCTGCCTATGAGTTTCAGCAAAACAATATATAAATGAGAGAGATAAAACAAATACAGCAGAATCTTAAGAACTGTTGAATGTTATTGTGTATATTAAATGTTCTGAGTACATATCTTTAGTCAATATGTTCAAAACTTTCAAGATTAAATGTTCAAAAAGCAATGGCAACCAATGTCTTATTAAATTAAAAGTTCAGTAACTTTTGCTCTGCCTTAATTTTCCTTGAGCCCAGAATGTTATGCACTTAAATTTTCTTTCTTTCTTTCAATTGGCAGACACTCCAGAAGCAACATAATTTAGGAGTATTCATTCTCTGTGACTCAGTTTTCTTTCTCTTCCAATCTGAAGTATCTGCACATTCCCCAAACATCCATCCTTAGCTTTACTATCTCTTCATCACTGATTTTCAACCACAGAAAACTTATTAAACCTCACACTATCAACTACCATCTGTCATAACTATCATTCCCAAAATGTTATCTATAATATATTGGTCAATGTTATTGTATGAGAAGAATGTATTAGAGCCAGTCAATTTCTCAAATGAACAAACAGTTGTAACACATTTCTCATTTGAATAAAAAGTTGTTTTGAAAGGTATAGAGTTTCTTTTTTGGGTGATGAAAATGTTCTAAAATTAATCGTGTTGATGGTTGCACAACTCTGTGAATATACCAAAAACCATTAAATTGTACACTTTAATGGATGAATTGTAAGATATGTGAATTATGGATTAATAAAGCTGTTACTAAGAAAAAAAAGTGACAATATGAGTCTAAGGATCTTGCCAAATAACAAAGTAGCAAGTATAACAAGAATAATATGAAAAGGCTAATACTTAAAGATATTTGTCAAATGTACTATTGTAGCACCATAAAGAAAATATTGTGATAATGGCACCCAAATAGATGCATTTATAAATTTAGCAGAAGAGAAAGCTCACAGCAAACTCAACTAGCATATGATGATAGTGACATTTCAAATTAATAAGAAAATTCTGAATTATTTAATAAATGGTGCTGAAATCATTGGCAAATATTTGGAAAAATATATTAAAGTCACTTTCATCCTCACAGGTATACAAAAATAAATGCAGAGGTTATTCATGCTTTCATGCTTTCATTCAACAAAGGACCTATATGGCAAACACATTAACTATTAAATAGGTATGTAGATATATAAATAAAAATATAAATCAAATTTCCCTAAAAAGGAAGAATTATATGTATTAATATATTTACTTATATATGTAATACATATTAAAAATGTACAAATAGGCATTTATATTAAACATTTACAAATAACTATATGTATATATACACATGGCTATTTGTAAATGTTTAGATGGAGATAAGTATAAAAAAGAAAAAAATGCAAAAAAGGAAAAGTCAAATATATTGACTGCATTCATATATTGCGCATATATATATTTATATATATTTATTTATTTACTTATTTTCTGTAGTGATAAGGTGTTGCTATGTTACCTAGGCTGGTCGCAAACTCAAACTGAACCTGGCTTCATACAGTCCTCCTACATCATCCTTACAAAATGCTGGCATTACAGGTATGAGCCACCGTGCCCATCTTATATTGACTACAATCAAAGCAATCCTCCCCAAAATAAGCAAACAAATGAACAATGAACAAAAAAATAATCATGAAATGGTGCAAGGCCCTGAAAATTAAAATGTGAAGGACAAATACTTAAAAAATACAAGATAGTTAAAAGGTTAATAAAGAATTTTCACAGAACAATAACAAATAACTTTCTTTCCAGCTTTTATCCTTCTCCTAAAATTTAAGTCCATAATGTACAGTTCATTTATACTAACCATTATTCTTAAAAATATTATTCTTAGAAAAAGAATAGCATTTTAAAATTTCATAAACTTTCTTTTGCCACTTATTGCTCATAATACATTTTATTATCCATCAAAGCATTTATTAAAATCTTCTCTTCTTCAAAAATTTGTGCCTCTTTTTTGTATATTTTTTCTGACCAATCGAGAATAAAGTGATTGTCTCTTTCTTTGAAAGCTTATCCTTCTAGAACAAGGTAGTTTACCCTGATTATTGGTGGTGGGAAAAACTTGCCTTTCATACTTGATAACAAACTTTAAAAGTTAATTTTTAGTTAATTTGAATTATCCATTAAAATGAATGAGTCAAAATAACCTTACTAAATCATGCTTCAGATGGGAATTAGCCTGTATGATGCATATCACATTCATTTTATGCTGTCGTGAGATGGAAATATTGTTCACATGTCTTTTTCATTAATGCTAACCTTTCTAAATATACTAACAAGATTTGTAAACAAAATTATTCAACAGAAATTCCAAAGAATGAATAGATGAATGAATGAGTGAGTGAATGAAAACATGACTGACTGGTGGAACTTTGTTAAGAACTAATTGCCAATTTTTCTATGGGATAAAACTTAAATGATAGTATACCTAGTCAAAGTGATATTTGCAGTCAGCAAAATGAATGAATGAAGTCTGTATGTATTGAACATAAACACAGCCACATAACATGATATGTTATTTAATGAATAAATATATGGGTATACATGAAATGCAGACTGCACAGTGTGTGCATGCATGTGTGTGTGGAACATGCACATGTGGTAATTAGTAGAAATTATCTTGGTGGCAAACGACAGAAACTGAAATCAACTAGACAAGTAAATTCAAAATGATTTTCTCATATAACACTGAAATCCACAAGTAGACTGAATCAGGGCTAAGTAAATTTGTCAGGGTCTTTATCTCTCTCAGCTTTGCTTCTCTCTGTATGTTGAACTCATTAACTCTTACAGTAAATAGCATTCTTTAATACATTCTAATTAAAGAGTAACACCAATTGTCAATATACATTATTACGAGTTTAGCAAATCCAGAAAAAAGGGAGTAAGTTTTCTCTCAGAATCTGTGGCCAGACAGGGTGGCTCACACCTGTAACACCAGCAGTTTGGGAGGCCTAAGTGGGTGGATCATTTGAGGTCAGGAGTTTAAGACTAGCCTGGCCAACATGGTGAAACCCTATCACTACTAAAAATACAGAAATTCACTGGGTAAGGTGGCATGCCCCTGTAGTCCCAGCTCTACTTGTGAGGTTAAAGCATGAGAATCATTTGAAAGAGGTGGAGGTTGCAGTGAGCTGAGATAGCACCACTACACTCCAGCCTGGGTGACAGAGTAAGACTCTGTCTCAAAAAATAAAAATAAAAAGGAATTTGTACATATGTGTATATATATATATACACACACATATATATAACTATAAAAATAAATAATTGACAAACAGAAAATATACTACCAAACCACATGCACTGACTGACAAAATATAAAACTAAGAAGAAACAGGTAAAGAAACAATGAAAATGCTGATGTTTTCTTATTTAAAAACAAAAAGAAACAGCTGCTTTTACGTTTATTTTAGTCAATTATTCCCATTATGGGTTCTAAATTAGCCTTTTTTAAAAAGTTATTGAAAAGAATCCATAACCCATCAGCTGTCATTATAAGAACTGAAATTTGCTTCCATTAAAGGAAGTTATTAGGGGTAGCTTTGTTACTGTTAAAGCTTGTCTTTTACCTTGCCTTGAAGAAAATGATCATCTATTTTATGACATTTCAAACAATTTTATTTTCCATTGAATTATTTGGCAGCCGCATAATCTAGCAAGTCAATCTCCCTTTATCAAACCTTTGCTCAATACATTATTCCAATAATGCTTTTGAAATGTGGATTGACATTGACTCTGACACTTTCCATTATCAGTGAGTGAGTTATTTTAATTCAAAGTGGCATAATCAATTGGAGGAGAAACTCATACACACAGAGAATAAATAACTCTTTTCCTAGTAGAAGGCATTTTTTGTATATCTTAAAAATTTAAGTGTAACCTGATAGTTTATATTCAGGTTTGATTAACCCTAATTGTTAAAATTCTGTTGCAGGTTGTGTTTTCTGAAAGCACACAGCCTCTGGTGGAGGTTATCATGTTAGACATTTATTAGGGAGTGATCTTGGTTGGAATTATCCATCATGGAAGGAAGAGGAAGGATGCAGGGGTGGCTGAGGACAAGTCCAGGTGTGATGTGGTCTGCCAACAGCCTTGACTGAATCCACCTAACTGAGTGGTAAGAGCTGGTGCTAAATTACTTGTAAGGGTCGTCCCAAATAGCCAGGGCTTTATACTTCAGCTCCATCAAACACTGGATGTGAATGTCCTGAGAAGGACATGACTTTGCAGGAGTCAGCTTACTGCAGTTGAGGTATCTCAGAATGGATTGAGAACTGTCATTCCTGGGAAACGGTCATCAAATACTTCCTTGAACCAGGAATTGAACAATATATTGCCATATTCACCACAGATTTCAAATGTCATTCTTAGCTGGCAATGCACTTAAGTCATGTTGAGGAAGTGTATTCTCTTCCCTGGTCCACAAAGGGGTGTAGTTTCAAGGGCAAGAACTTCCCAGGGCCACGCCTTCCCCAACCCCAACCCGGGTCTTAAAGGTCTTTGTTTAAACTTTGGTGCGCTGGCAGAATCAAAGATCACTGCAGTGGAAGTTTAAAGGAACTCCTTTCATAGGTTAGGAAACTTAAAGGGGGAGGCAATTCCTCTCAGGTTAAAAGTCCCCTTCTTCTACACCTCTTCAGACTCCATATCTGGATCCCCTTCCACAATTTCATGGAAGCATCTCTCTTTCATCTTTTTCTCTCTCCTTTTTCTCTTTCTTTGTGGAAAATAAACATTTTCCACAAAACTCTTTGGGGTCTGATATTTACTTTACCATTGCACCGCACCCGGTGGGGTCCTCTCTCCCATTCTTGGGAGAGTGAGAGACCAAAAGCCTGCAAGAACATTCTCTTGGGGGAGTTGAGCCTCTTCCACTCCCCAACATTCAGTCACAATATTTAGAAAGTTATATATTTATCATAATGTAACAATTAAACATATATTATAGAAAATTAATTACTATGTCATAATTTATAAAAAGAAAAAAGTGTATATGCATTATAATTAATACATCCAGTTCCTCTCAGGATTCACATTCTCGGTTGGATGTGAAACATTTGACAAAGTCTTTTATAGTTGTTGTAATCTTATTTAACAAAACATGAGAGGAGTCAGGGATTTTCTTATAATAAACCTGAATAATTGAGAATTTTATCAAAATCATAGCATTAATTCACATTTCTCCTATTATTCCACACATTTGGAATATTTTTTTACACCAAGATACAGCATTTTATAGGTTCCAACACTCTTGCAGAAACAAAATATAGGACACTTCAGTGTACTTCAGTATTATCTTTTCACTTTCTATAGGTGCCCAATACTCTTCCACGTTTGCAAATAAAACAAAAACTAAACTTCTGCTTGTGGTGATTATAAAGGTGTATTTTGTTTCCTCACTCATAATTTCTTGCATATGGTCAATTAATGCTTCTTTTCATTGAATCTCACCCTTCCCACCCAAATTAATTATTGTTACTGTACTGCCCAGTTTAGTTCTCCTTCTGTCCTTCCTCATTCATAGTTTGTAAAGAATGCACTTAATCCATGGGTTAATTTGTAAGCAAGTTATGTGATTTCAGACATTTGAGTTTATCTTCCTGGGTCTTGAAAAAAACGCTAATTCTGAAGGGAACAATATGAAAGCGAACATCTTTACCTTTGGAGATCTTAATAGTCTCTATTACCATTAAAAATTATGAATTGTCTTATCTGAGAGATTTCATTGTCTATGAAACTCTTCATGGAACTACTAAAGCTTAAAAGGCTAAAATCAAAAGACGAATTGTGAACCTAAAGGACTTTCTGGAGGAAAAGACACCGGCAAAATAGCAAGGGACTTTCTTCACAGTTCTGGAGCATTTCACCCATGAGACCTAGTAATGAGAATGAACTTCTTTCCATGATGTACCATTAGATTCAGTTAAATTAGTAATAGAATCAGACTATGATTTCAAAACTTTCCATTAACTTTAAATATATGCATACCTTTAACTTCATTTTATTGAAAATATATAGATATTTACTGGGAAATTAATAGATGAACTGTGTGTCAAACAGAAAGCACAATTGTGTAGATACCATAGGATGTTACTTTTAAAATGCAAACACAAATTATTTGATGCTCATTCTATTGTGAGGTGGAGTCCTCTTTCTTTGTAACTGAGTGGGCTTATAACTACTTTGACTAAGAGCATGGGTAGATATGACTTTCACATTTTCAAGGCTAAGTCAGAAAGTCATATGTCTTCTGCTTTTTTCCCTGGAATATTTGCACTGGAGTCCTGGGACAAGATCTAAGAAATTTGACTATTTTCAGGCCATCGTACTTTGAGAAAGCCCAAACCACGCAGAGAAGGACTCAGGTAGGAATGCGGGTCAAGAGTGCAATGTGAGACCAGTTTTTGAGTCACTCCAGCTGAAGTGCCAAACATGCAAGTGAAAAAGCCTCCAAATAATTACAGTTCCCAGCCCTTCGAGTCACCACTAGGTAATTGAGATTTCCAAGCTGAGCCCTGGACTTGCGAAGCAGAGATAAGCTATTCCCATTGTATAAGCCAAAACTCCTGACTCACAGGATATCTAAGCATAGTAAAATGCTTGTGGTTTTGTGGTATATAGGGTAATTGTTACACAGCAGTAGGTACATAGAATGCTCAGGTACAGCAATGATATGAACTAATCTATCACAATAAGATGAAAAAAAATTTCAAAAATACAATGGTTCTTGAATGACAAGATATTCACAGAGTCAGAGGGAGTAAATGTCAGTAATTTTTCATGCGAATCAATACCATTTGATATAAATTATAAACTATTTACTTTAAAATCTATATTGAGCTTAATTAAAAACAAGAAACTTTATATTCTTTTAAATAATCTTTCTCTGTTAAATATGCACCAAACTATTTGCATATAATTATAGTAAAAATTAGACAAGAAGAGGAAATGCTTTTGTGACTAGTAATTTAGCCAAGATTGCTTAATAACTATTCAAAAGCACTGAGATGCATATTATCCGGAAGGATAGCAGACAGGCTTCCGAATTTGACTTTGGCTATGTTGCATTGTTGTTTCAATGGGCTTTCCATTTAATGAAAATAGATACTTTGTAAAACTTTTCAAGATAGCTATTCAATAACTTCTCCTGTTCCTCTACATGAGAATATTTCACCTTGTGTTAAAGAAGAATTCCCTACTGACTTGGCTTTTTGCTTTTTTTTTAGGCATTTGCTCAGACTTAGAGTTTACTGGCTAATTGCAAAATTCTCACATGTACTTATCTAAGAGGAGAAGAGAATAAAGACTGCAAAGTTACTGTATATATCTAAGCTAATACAAGTTGGAACTTATATTAAAAGTTTGCTGAGAGTTCTGAGTCTTTAAAGCCTGAAGTAACATACTGATAGGATCCCCGTTCAGCTCTCAAAGGACATTAGTTTTGGCTTCTATTAATAGGGTTTTCATGAAATGCCATGGATAGTGTGCAACATTATGCACAGACCATGCACGATCAAAGCTGTAATAAATCTTGGAGGTCTAGTTTAAATCACCAATTTAACACTGGAATTGAACTAGATCACTGACTGTGTTACAGCCTCAACTATCTTTTAAAAAGTTCCTTGTATTCTTTCCACTGGATCACCTTCCAGCAAAGTCATAAGTAAACTTCTCTGTGGCGTGGAGCTTGGAATCTTGAAGTAGGAATCTGTCTGGCAGGTTTCACAGAGCTAATTGCAGCACAACCGGAATACTGATACCTCATTTTCCCATAATTTTTTAGATTGGTAGCAGAACAACTAACAAAATGCTAAAACATAAATAAATGTCTACACCATGTCAAATGACTCATTTAATAGTGTTATCATGCAGAGATTTACTACGAGTTTATGCTTATTTGTATTTCCTCATCAGTAGTTGACAATTTTTGCTCCATTCTGATATACTAAAATTTCCTTTGTCAAATCTCATTACTGAGACATGGACATCGACCACAAGGCCAGTCTTTATTAGTCTATTTTATTTCCCTTCTTAAATCTTCAGGTTAGTAAAACTTCTAAGGAGAAGTTTGGCATGAAAATTGCAAGTAGCACTGAATGTAAAGTGTTATATGGGATGATGAAGAGAGAATATAAAATGAATCTGATGAGACATATCAGAAATCTGAGATATAAAGCAAGAATACATTCTTCTTTTCAGATTTTATTGATATTCTGGACCTCAGAGGCTCATAAAGCTATATGGGAGTCCTTCATGGATTACAAGGTATTAGGGGTGAATTCTTTAGAGACACGGGCATGAGTAGATTTCATTACAGCAGCTAAGAGTGCATTTTATCCACAACAACTTAAATAACTCAGTCAAAAAAAAAAAAAAGCCCATACATTATAATGCCACTTGTCATAGAGTAAATGAGTAAACAAATATTATTATACCAAATATAAGAAATGGAAATGAAACAAAATGCAGATATGTTGTATGACAGAAAATCATTAAGTAATAATTTGTATTAGCCTGTTAGTCTGTGTTGCTTTCCTGTTAAACGCTCAAGGTTTGTAAGAAAATGCATACAGCTTGTTTCTTTATTCTAAAGATGTCATGTGTTTCAATAGCCAAATTTCCACTCTTCAAGTCTTGAGAATTCAAGCATTTATACTGTATTTGGAGTGACTGGCTTAATAAGAACTCAAACTCTGGTATTATTAACACATAAGCAAAAGTTGAAAATGTATCTAATGCTTTGATATTAGCAAATTGAAAGACAAATCAATGTTTTTTAAAGGATATTGCAAATACTTCTTCAAATGAAGAATATATAACCCACTCATCAGTAGCTTCTCAAAATATAGGGCCTTTTTCTACAAGTAAAGGAATTTTCAGTTGCCAAAACATTTTGAAGACAAGGAGAAACAGACACACACACATACACACACTCACATGTATACATGTATTATACATCACTGTATACATTTGCTTATATAGCATATATTATGATACATAAATATATTTATGAATACAAGCTATGAATTGATTCTATAATTTTAAAGCTTAGGTCATATGTATGATAGAAACAATCTATACATGATGTTTAAATGAAACACATCATTCTGTATCTTGGAAATTCAGCAGAAAACAAGACAAGCAGGTTACTTCCCAGCAGGGAGTTTATGTAGCAAGCAAAGAAAAACTTTAAATGATTAAAACTTTAAATAGATAAATAGAAAATCAACAATTTTAAATTTTAAATCACATTAAAAATTGATATTTTGATCTTCTGTAAAGTGACAGGGTGAAGGAGAGCTAATTTGGCTAGGATATGTGGTGGGTCCTCACTGAAGAGGTGGTATTTGAGATATCACCTAAAACATGAGAGAGATCATTGATTCAAGGAGCCTGGATGACTCAGGGAGTAGTGTGAGCAAATGCAAAAATATGGAGGTAGCTCAATTGGGCTGGTGTGAGTAACAGAAGTAGTAGAAAAACAGGACCAACTGTCTGAAAATCTGCTTAGTCAATCATCTTTTTGTGTGTCCTTTGAGGGGTAGTATCTAGCCAAGAAGACAAAAGAATCTTGATGTTTCATAGCTTACTAATTACAGGGTAATATAGTCTTTGTGTCATCACAGATTAGTTCGGTCTGTGACATCTGGTTTTAGAGTATTCAGGTAAATAAATATTTACCTCAATTTGGGACAGTGTAATGAGGAACACAGCACTGAGAGATGTGCGACAGTTTTCTTAAAAAGTTCTTGTCTCTGGAACAGCTCTGTGATCTACAGATTTAAGCCAACAAGTAAGTCAATTTGTGACTCCATTCATTCATTCCATTTATCTTCCCACAACGTTTATAGCACATAGCATAACTGCTTATTTGCCTCAAGAAGAGATACAGGTAAGAAGCCCATTACAAGAAAAACTTAAGAGGCATCATACTTGAGAAGAAGAGCCAATGATTGATCCACTGAATATTTCTATTTGCAGAGCCTTGCCCATAATATGACCACAGTCCATAGCTAATAAATGGCAGAACTGAGATGTGACACTTTGTTTACATAATTTTTTCCCTCTCCCATTCTTTCTTTAATAATGATTATATTCTTGTTTGCCTTTTTACTGCTTTGTTTTTTTCTTTTCATTTTGTTTTTAATTGACAGTTTTTCAGGGTAGTTCACAATTTTTCTTATAGCTCTGTCTTCATTTATATGTTATCCTTTCATAACCTTTTTCTGTGAACCATAAATGGTAAATAAAGTTTCCTACAGGGACTCCAATTGATAAATTAAAGCACTGAAATGTCAAGATGGCAAAAGGAACAATCACATACAGGACAAAGCTATGGAGAAAAACAGTGGCAGAGAAATTAAGATTTAAGATTTTCAATTAGTTGTTATGGAACCAGGGTGTAGGTTGAGGAGGAAATTTTGTCAGGTGTCAAAGGATGTCAGCTTTTTGCAACAAGAATTGGAGAAAAATTACTTGAAAGTCACAATGGGTGCAAAAAGACTATCTCTTCTATTTCTTGGTCCTGCATTATTAGAGAGGCATGCAGGCAGGGAAGTATCCTTAAGAAGCAGTGGGATTTAAGTTAGAGCTAGAAGTGACTAGAAAAACAACAGAAGAAAATGACACTAGAAAACATACACACTAGCATTCAGGCAAAGAAGTAGCGGAAAGGAATATTTGACTGCTTTTGAACTTATTTAAAGGTTGGGAAATTCAAAAGCTGAGGGAAAGCAAGTTTGAGGAAAGAATTACATAATGACTGGAGCAGGCATTTTAGATTATTAACAACTGCAGCACTGTTGCAGATTTCTATGAATAATTAAAATAAAGTGATGGGAAAACTTTAACAGCAGGCAGTATTTAAGGATTTAAGCAGACGTTGCCATCCAGATACAGAACTGAAAAAAAAGGACCTCGGTTTTAGAAATTCTGGAAGAAATCAGGATATATGTATTCTGTGGCACACAGTATTTTCTTAAAGACCATAGAGGAAACTGCCGGCCACCCATAAAACTCATTCTCCTCGTCTTCTATTGCAATGAACGGCCAGATTCAAGGTTATAAACTAGCCTATGCTTTCCAGCTCCCTAACAGTTAGGCAGGTTAGTGATTAAATTTAAAACTATTATGTGAGTATGATTAGTACATTTTTAACGTTTTAATATATTTCTAGAGTTTCTTTGTAGAAATGCAAACAACTATAAATTAACGTTTTTCCTCTATTTCAAACTTTGATACATATGTAACATACTATTAGGACTCTCTGTTTTCCCCCTCATTTAACATATGACTTCTATATATTCCATTGAACATAGAAAGAAAAGGCATGGTTTTTAATTCTTTTGTAGTGTGTAGTATTATGGATTTGCCATATTGTACTTAGACACTCAATTTTATTATATATCTAGGTTAATTCATGCAGGTGGGAGAGGCAGACAATATGGGAACCACATTCCCATCAAAGGAAAGGGTGTTATTTCCGCACATGCCTAGTATATTTGAAGCACAACAGGAAAGTCAATGTGCCTGGGGCATAGGAGGTGAGGTGGGAAATGGCAGAAGATGAAGATGGGATCAAAGAGCAGCCACTAGCAATACTTGAGTATTTTCTCTGAGAGAATTACAGAACCATTGCAGACTTTAGGCAGTGCGTTGCTTTGCCTTAGCTTTTTTAATCACCGATAATACTGCAATAAATAAACTTTAACATTTGTCATTTACGTATTCCAAGTACAATGTAAGATAATTCCTAGGATTTAGGCTCGTAGTAAAAGAATATATACTTTAAAACATTGCCAGAATGCCTCCCAATAAAGATGAATTATTTTATACTCCAATTGGCAACATACAACTATCTGTTTCTGTGTGTTTTTGTTTCTGTTCCCTTTTTCTAGTGTTATGTACATGTATTGACACTGTTTTTTAATATAAAAGAAATTGCTTTAAAAAGTAGAGATGGGGTCCCAGTATGTTGCCAAGGCTGGCCTTGAATTCCTGGGCTCAACTTATCCTCCTGACTCAGCCTCCCAAAGTGATGGGATTACAGGAGTGAGTCACAGCACTCAGCTGAGCTTACTTTTTCTTTTCTATTTGCTATGGTGTTATTATATTAGATGGAAAGGATTTAAACAAGCTTATATGAAGATAGAAAGTTTTCTGTATAAAAGGAGCAGTTTGATATTCTAGAAGAGTATGAGATAATAAGCTGATGTGACATCCTAAATGTTTAGGACAGCACACCACTTGTAAACACAGGAACCATTATGGACCTGACATTGGTGAAGAAATTTCCATTTTAATGAAAAAAAGAGGTGTTCATAGATGTGGACAGGACTGTTGGTTTGTTGGAAGCCAGAATTGGACTTTACATCTTCATGTGTTCTGTTTTCTTTATGAAGTGGTGATCAAGGTGGGGAGGGTTCTGTTGAGAAGAAAAGTGAGTGTGGAAAAAGGGAAGCAAGTATAAAAGATGAAATATCTCCTATTCTTGTAGAGAATGAGAAAGAACATTGCCTAGTGAAACATAATTCAACTGAAACCTGTTAGAACACTAATCTCACTGGTAACTATGTCAGTTGGCTCAAGTGTGGGACATTTTTTCCAGTTTCTCAGAAGTTTATGTTCAGACAAAGAGAATACAGGTAGAAGGATTAACCCAAGGCTAGATGCTTGCTGGGAAGATAGGATGAAAAGACATCAGGTCAAAGTTGTTTAGAAATTCTTCAGAGAGAGTTTGAAGTATCAGACTGTAAAATCCAAGCTAGGAAGAAAAAATGCATTCTAAAAACTTTTGAATTCTTTTTTTATTTTCTCCTTCCCTTTAGCACTAAGTATCATAACATACTATAACCTGTACCATGGTATGTATAATCATAGCTTGATCTTTCCTCCATTAGAGACAATAACATTTTTGAAATTAATTATTTTAAATTGACAAATCAAAAATGTTTATATTTATTGTGTGCAACATGATGCTTTGAAGTATGTACGTTATTACTGAATTGCTACAGTGAGCTAATCAACATATGTGTTACTTCACACACTTATACTCCACTCTCTTTAGCTTAAAATATACAATACATTGTTACAAAATATCATCACCATGTTGTACACTATTTCTCTTGAACATAGTGTTCCTATCTGTCTAAAATTGCGTATCCTTTGACCAGCATTTCCCAAATCCCACCCTCTCATTCTAATAGCTTATTCTAATCACCATTCTACTCTTTGCTTCTGTGAAGTCAACTTTTTTTATATTCCACATATAAGTGAGATCATGCTGTATTTGTCTTTCTAGGCCTGGCTTATTTTATTTAACAATGTCTAGGTTTATCCATGTTGTCACAATATATACAAATTTTGACTGCCATTGTTAATTAACAAAATTCATGGAATATAATCAAACTAGACTTCATTTTTTCCCCATACATCTTTTAAATATTCTCATGAAGATTACTCTGTCTATTGCCAATCTTGCAGTCCCTTGGCATTGGGGATCATTCTCATGAAAAAAAATAAAACTTTTAAAAACTCTCATGTTGAGTTGCAAACAGTCTGAATTCAGCAAAGAAATAGCACTCTGAGCATGACTTACAGTTTTTGTCTTACAAGGATGAGGTTTGATAAATGTGAAGCAATTACTGACTTTCTGTTTCCGTGGATATTTCTACCTGCAATACTAAATACCATTTTTACACTCCTTGTAAAAGCAGGGGAATGGCATGGTAGTTAAGAACAGTAGAAAGTTCTTTATTGACTTCTGTTTTCACAAAACATTTGTCATCTCTGGGCCTGCACAAAATTGAAATCTTACTCTCTCCACAAAGCACCTATTTGCATGATCTTCAGAGACCACAAAATTGCTGTTGGTGTTTTACTATTATTTCTGTTGAAGTGGGTGGGTGTGGTGTTTGATATTGTTTGTCTGTGGCTGCTCCCTGGAACAAGGGTGGTGAACATTTTTTTCTTCTCTTTAAGGCCTTAGCAACCTAAGTGATACCCATGCAGCTCTTTCCTTGCTCTTAGAGGTTGTCTTAGGGTCATGGGAAACCCTGATTCAAGCTTTACCCTACCTTCCAGTTCAGCTACTTTCACCTTGATTTTATGTTTTCTGAGGCCTTCGCCAAAAGCAGACTCCAGTACTATGCTTCATGTACAGCCTACAGAACTGTGAGCCAAATAAACCCATTAAAAAAAATTATTCTCAGGCATTCCATTGTAGTAACACAAACAGACTAACACAAAGAGATAATTCACTTGCCAGATCATTCTCCTGGAACAGAAGAATGAGTGTGAATCCCAGATCTTCTTAATGCATTTCCAACCTCATATGTAGAAGTAGAGGGCTTTAGAGAGCCCAAATGGTGATAGAGACCCAGGAAGTCATGGGAGTCTCTTTCCAGCCTAGCAAACCATGCCTAGACTGCACAGCTGGCCCCAGATGAGCCCAGACACCAGAAGGAAACAGAAAATGTTATGAAAATAATTTCAAAGACTGGAGTTTCTGTATTAGCTTCCTGGGACTGCTGTAAAAAAAAAAATCCCACAAACTATGGCTTAAAACAACAGAAATTTATTCTTTCACATACTTTGAAACTAGAAGTCTAAAATCAAGTTGTCAGTGGGGCTGTGCTTCTTCTGAAGGCTCTAGGGAATAAGATTTTGCTTCTTCTAGCTTCTGGTAGTTACCAGATACCCTTGATGTTCCTTGGCTTGTAGATGTATTGCACCAGTTTCTGCCTGTGCCTTACACAGCCTTCTCTTCCCTGTATCTCTGCTCCAAATTTCCCTTTTCTTATAAGGCCGTCTGTCATACTGGATTTAGAGCCCATCCTAATCTGGTATGACTTCAGCGTAACTTGGTTACATCTGCATAGACACTATTTACACATAAGGTTTCCTTCTGAGGTTCTGGATGGACATGAATGTTGTGAGAAAACTATTCAACCCTATGCAGTCCCCGAAAGCACAGGGCCCTAGACCTAAAGGCAGTATATGTTCATCAAACAATAAGTACCACTAAAGAATTTGGACGATTTCCTTCATAAAATCAGCTTCACTTTGAAATTTGACATCTATTTTATCTTATTGCTACATTCAAAACTTCAGATTAAATATACCATTATAAGCACATTCCTAGCCGCTAATAAACTTACTATCATGTCTAGAAAACTATAAGTTTGTGTGAAATAAGTAGGAAGTAGACATATAAATTATGATCAGTAATAAAGTTAAGTAATGCACAAAATGTTGCAAGAACAACATATGAATATATACAGGTCACAGCTAAGGATAGTGGATAATGGTTGCACAACCTATGACTATACTAAAAGTCATTGAATTGTATGCTTTAAAAGTGTAAATTTTGTAATATGTGGATTTTATTTCAATAAAGCTGTTTTAAAAATGGTGAAACAATTCTCAGCCTAAGATGAAGTTAACTGAAGCCCACCTTTTGGAGTAAATCTACTTTAAGATGCTTTCAACAAATTCAGAAGTGTAAATTAAAAATTGTGAATTAGTTTTAAAAAATATCTATATCCTAAGATTGTATGTGCGTGTGTGATTGCTGTTCATGTTGAAACTATGTTCATATTTAAAGTCCTGAATAATTGAGAAACTTGACTATTATTTGATTCTATGGAAATGCTGATGTAGATTTATATCAATTAATAAGTGCACAAATTTATTCTTAAATTATGTATATCATAAGCTGAAGGAAGAATTTCTGAATCTTCAAATTATCCAAAAAAAGTAACATAATTCTTCACAGGATCAAAAAAACATATTGCTACCTAGTTGGGGAGAGGTACAGAAAGGGTAGGGAGGGCATTGGTTATAGGTTGTAATCTTATTTAACATCTCTATTAATCATCTAGTAGAGAAAGATACGCAAGCTAATGAAACTTAAATTACAATAAATTGTCAAGTGTTTTAACACCAATTAGCACAGAAATGATAAAAAGAGAACTTCAGTGATTAAGGGACAATGACAAAATGAGATTCAACTTGGAAAACATAATACGGTTGGCAAGTAGTCCTTGGGATGAAACACAAAAATGTGTAACTTTTTAAGGTCATCATTCTAGAGGTAAGAGAAGGATATGTAATGAAAGTCACCAAGTTTCTACTTTTTTCAAAGCTGCTTTACATATACTTTTTTCTATTTTAACTCAATTTTATTTTAAATTGCTAAACAGATATCTTTTCCCACTAGCTAGCTTATGGAATTCATAGGCAAATAATTACTATTAGCAGCTTTTAGTTGAATTACTATTTTTCCTGCCATAGAATAAAAATTTGGGAATGGTGGGAAAGGGGAAATGAAGAGGTAAAGGGAAAAATAAGAAATTTTAAAGTAATACCAGCATGAAAATTTTATTAACCAGCCAGTAGAAACTAAAATAAAAAATTATAAATATTTGATGAAATCTTTAGAATCGGTTTGTCCTAGAATGAATTAAGTTTTTAAACTAGAGTTAACTCAGGAAACCAACTTTCATTAGTTTATTTAACACTTTCTAATGGCTTTGTAAACTATTCAGAGTTTATCTAGATTTAATATTTTTAAATAATAGTTCCATTACTAAAAATTGTGCATATTATTATTTAACATAGGGAAAGAGAGAATAATAAATGTAAGCTCAAACAAAAAAAATTGAGCAAACAGAATAACTATCTTTATATGCAGTTATTTTGATGTGATTGTAATCAACTTTAGGAATGACTCTAAATATTAAACTTTACACAAGTTTATCACGTATTTTGTCATAATTTTATTTAAAAAATAGCTAATTTTAAAACAGAAGTCAAATTTTCATGCCAAAATTTTATATCCACAATTAACAATTTCATTTCCTGTATGTTTGAAATATACAAGTTTCTATATTTTCTATATGCTTAAAACATGACAAGCTTCAAAAATACCTTTTAAAATATAAAATGATAAAAAATCAACATATATTGGAAATGCACCATGTAGATAGTTTATATTTGGTTGGTATGGAAAGGTAGAACCTTTGTAAAAGTCACGAAGTAATTATTTCTGCTTCAGAACATAGATACATTTTAGAAACCTTACAATAATAACATGCTTTTAAAGAAAAGATTCCAAACAACAAAGAATAAATTTCCTTACAGCAATGAATGTCATAGTGCACATACTTTACTACTTTGCACAAAACATTTTTTTATTATTATACTTTAAGTTCTGGGGTACATATGCAGATCTTGCAGGACTGTTACATAGGTATACACATGCCATGGTGGTTTGCTGCCTCCATTCCCGTCACCTATATTAGGTATTTCTACTAATGTTACTCCTCCCCAACCTCCAAACCCTGCTATCCCTCCTCCAGCCCCCACCTCCCAACAGACCCCAGTGTGTGATGTTCCCCTCCCGGTGTCCATGTGTACTCATTGTTCAACACCCACTTATGAGTGAGAACATGTGGTGTTTGGTTTTCTGTTCTTGTGTCAATTTGCTGAGAATGATGGTTTCCAGCTTTATCCATGTCCCTGCACAGGACATGAATTTATCCTTGTTTATGGCTGCATAGCATTCCATGGTGTATATGTGCCATGTTTACTTTGTCCACTCTATCCTTGATGGGCATTTGGGTTGGTTCCAAGTTTTTAATATTGTAAACAGTGCTGCAATGAACATACATGTGCATATGTCTTTATAATAGAACATTCTATAATCCTTTGGGTATATACTCAGTAATGGGATTGCTGGGTCAAATAGTAGTTCTAATTCTAGATCCTTGAGGAATCACCACACTGTCTTCTACAATGGTTGAACTAATTTACACTCCCACCAACAGTGTAAAATTGTTCCTATTTCTCCACATCCTCTCCAGCATCTGTTGTCTCCAGATTTTTTAATGATCACCATTCTAACTGGTGTGAGATGGTATCTCAATATGGTTTTGATGTTAATTTCTCTAATGACCAGTGATGATGAGCATTTTTCATACATTTGTTCACCATGTAAATGTCTTCTTTTGAGAGGTATCTGTTCATATCCTTCACCCACTTTTTGATGAGGTTGTTTTCTCTTGTAAATTTGTGTTACTTCTTTGTAGATTCTGGATATTAGCCTTTTGTCAGATGGGTAGGTTGCAAAAATTTTTTCCCATTTTGTTGGTTGCTGTTCACTCTAATGATTGTTTCTTTTGCTGTATAGAAGCTCTGGAGTTTAATTAGATCCCATTTGTCTATTTTGGCTTTTGTTGCCTTTGTTTCTTGTGTTTTAGTCGTGAAGTCCTTGCCTATGCCTATGTCCTGAATGATATTACCCAGGTTTTCTTCTCGGGTTTCTATAGTGTTAGGTTTTATGTTTAAAAATGAGCATTATTTTATGGACATTGAAGCTCTTCCAGCAAAATACTCAGATGTTTGAAAAAGGCAAAGTTATTTTGAGCCATCTTCTGGAAATCGATTACACTGCTGACTTTGATAATTTTGTTTGGAAAAATTTAAAAGTACAGTGATTATACATTATAAAGATAAATATCAGTTGCATCTGGGAATGAAACCATACTGGGCCTGATTTACATCTACTTCTGTATCTCTTGCATCTCTTTACTGTGAATGGTCCTCACTTTGATGGTGATGCCAGCATAAGAAGAAAGGAGAAATAAAATCATGATAAACAGTAGTGAATTTTTCCAGGACAACAGCAGATGGGTCTGTATTTATAGGCATTTTCCCCAAAATATGCCTGGCTATACAATTAATTTTATAAACTGAAATCATTTTTGAATAATAATTTAACTTTGAATAATTTCTGTTGTGCATTTCTGGAGCTTTAAAACTTAATCTACACTTTTTCCCTGAGAATGGACCTTAGGCAGAACTACGTCTTGACACTAAATTCTCGTTTTGTCCCATTATTCTATTTTGACACAAAGATATTGTACCTTATCCAAATGAAATAAAAATGTGTTCTATTTTAACATTTTAGTATTTTTTGAAACACTGATGTATTTCAGCCATTAATGAAATATACCTCCTTTTTGGTGCCATGCGTGGTGAGAATCTACAAAGCACGCTGTGGCATGAATCCAGAGATTTCTCACCTTTATATCTAAAATCAGGGATCTAGTTCAAGCTCCAAAAAATATAGAGGATAGTGCTCTCACAGTGAAGGTGAAGTACGATTGCCATGGATATAGAAATATTTTAGCCTAAGACTATTGACATCATTCTGGAGGCAATTGAAAGCTCTCTCATGGGTCTTGAAAATTTTAGAAAGGCTTGTCATTAGAAAATAATGCTCCACAGTAACCCAAAACTATACTTTTGCCAATTTGAGTGCATTCTAATTCAAACCACACTAGAACTTTTACACAACCCCTGGTAGAGGGGTAAAATTGACAACATTCTTCCCTATGTCTATAAACAGATCATCTTAGTGTACCTATAAGGAGAACATATGAGTGGTTACAAGCATCCTAATTATTTCTAAGGGTTAACTTAGGGGATCATTTTCAGAAAATTTTAAAGATTATGTAATCTAATTAAAAATTAAGTTGAAAATACATTGTGAGGAAAATTATTTTAATATTAATACATAAATATGTCATATCAGAGTAAATGTTTCAAATTTGAAAGTTAATAATTCTTTCATAACAATAGCAGTAATGAATTATTTTTTATTTATATATGCTAGGCACTGTCCTCAGTGCTTTGATGCAGTAATATATCTAATTTTTACTACTACTCTATGAAGTATTCATTGTTATTTTCAATAAATAAGATGAGAAAAGTGAGTTTACTAATCATATTAGACTAAATTATGCTACAGTATTAAATAAGCAAATAATGACCCAAATCTTAGAGGATTAAGACAATGGATGCTAATTTCATGCAAACAGAAATTTTGCTGTGGGTTTTAAGTGTCTCTTTAGGGCAGCAGTCCTTGATGTGTGTACATTCAGTGGTCCATTCAACCAAATCAGCACCGTGAAACAGTCTTGCATGAGTTCATGAAGGAATAGAAGTTTGGAATACTGATGAACGCACTAAGCCTAACTTAGAAAGTTATAGCAGAGCCTGCTTCACTCTTCACCAAACTAATTCTTTCTCTTTCTGAGCACACAGCTTCATGAAATATCCCATCTTTTTTTGTGGCCTTGTAACTGAGTTCCAGCAACAAAAGTAGTAATAGATTTCATTTCTAGCCCAGTCTTATACAAAATTGCCATGCATAATCCCCAGGTGCTTTACCCTTGTGTCTTCTTGATGCAGATAACACAGGGACCCTGGAAACCACATGTTAAAGGTAGGCTAGACCCAAAATGGAAAGAATCTGGATCACTGACTCTCTTCTTAGATAGAAGGAGGCTGCCACAATGAAGAACATTTGGTTGGTGAGGGAGGGATGAATTATTCTCTTGTTCCAGCCCCTATAACGTTTACATAAGATAGCTTGCTAATTTCATTAATTCTAAAACATACATCTTTCTGTTTCAAAATATAACACCTCTAAAGTCAGGATTCATCACACAATCAATGGTGTCTTAACAGCATTTGGTAGTACTTCTTTCTTCATTATAAAATAATGTGCTATCACAGTCAATAGTGGTGTATTAGATTTGATGAAATATGGCAATCCACTGTGTGTCAACTTCACTTATCTTAAACACTATATACATTATCTATCCCTGTAATGTATTGTATAAGACTGCATTGTATAAGATAGCTGCTTGTTTCAAGGTATTATGCTTTCTTACGAAATTTCATTTCAAAGTGTTTTTTTCCTTCTCATCCAAAAGTTCACCTGGAAAAACGTGAATATTATGGTAGTCATCTTTTCTAATTGCATTCCCAATCTATCAGCAAAAATTGATTTTTAACTGCATTTCTGCTATTTATACAATCCAAAGTCTGTGATATAAAATGCTAATATTCCACACAATTTTTTTTCAAAAACAAAGCTGCCGTTGTCCACACACAAAATAAGATTGGTATAAATTAAAATTATATCTACCAAAAATTACAGTTCAAGTACATATAAGAGGTAAAGCCCCCCAAAAGGTAAATACAACAGAGATAAGGATCAATCGGCTATTTGTTAAAGTTGGCTAAGTCTGCATTGAGTGGCAGCAGCATGGTTAGGATGGTGAGAATGTGGACTTTGACTCCTATCTCTGTAATAGCTTTGTGAACCTGAGGGTGTGTTTAGGTCCAACAACTATAGTTTACTCATATATAAAACTGCAATAGTTTATTTTATAAAATTCTTGTAAGGATGAATAGGATGAATAAATAATTGGTGTCTTGCAAATGTTAGATCCTTCTCTCCGTCCTCTTTGATTAATAGAATTTTCCCTTGAACTTTTTACATTTGTCTGATTTATGACAAATAGATGAAAGTGTAAGAAAATTAACTGCAATCTCACATTTCCTGTATTAATGAAAAAGCAAAAGCGAAACTAAACCTTTTCCTGTGTGCCTCATTAGCTCAGTAAAATCTAATTTTCTCTCATTTCTTTCACTTCCTATGGGAAAGACCAAGTGATTGTGGGAACTCATGGTCACATATCACAATCTCTTTATATCTCTACAGATTTGTTCTCTGTAAGACAGAATATAAATTTGAGTTTATGTTCAGACCAGATAGATGAGACAAAGGTGATGGCATATTTTTAGGGGAAATGACAAAAAAAACTTACTTGTGAAATCTCCTAAGTTGTTCAAATCTCACAAAGGAACTGGACACATTCTTACATCCTAACTCCCAAATGTGATGGTATTAGAAGGTGGGGCCTTTGGGGTATAATTAGGTCATGAAGGCAGGGTCCTCATGAACGGTAATTCCATTTAATTTTTCCTTTTCAATCCTTTTGCCTTATATTTTTCTCTGGTTTTACTATACTTAATAGAAACTCCCTTGAAACGTCAAGTAATTATGGTCAGAGTAGGAATCTTTGGGTTCTTTGTTGAGTCTTTAAGGGAAACTTTAAAAAAATTCATTAGAATTTTATTTGTATTAATTTTTATAGATTTGGTAGTCAGATTAAGAAAGTTTCTAAAAAATGCTAGCATTCTAAGTTTATTTTTAAAAACATAAGTGATATCACATTTATCAAATATTTTCTCATCTATTGAGATGATCATATGATTTTCCCTGCAGTTAACTATGTTGGTTTACTTTTTAACTACTGATCCAAAGTTGTTGGTACAATAAACGTAAACAAATTATGATATATAATCACGTTTTATCTTTATAAAAGAAACTCTGTAGAGTTCCCTCACCCCTTCCACCATGTGAGACCATACCTAGAAGATTACTGTCTGTGAATTGAAGTGGGTTCTCACCATATACCAAATCGGCCAGCACCTCGATCTTGGCCGTCACAGCCTTCAGAACTTGAAAAATAAATTTTTGTTGTTTATAAGCCATGCAGTCTATGGTGGTGTGTTATAGCAACCAGAACTTACTGAGACACAGATAAAACTAGAAAATCCACTGACACAAATAGTTATAATGCTGTTTCCTTACAGCACTAGCAGTTTGCAACCATCTCAGATCCTGTAACGTATGGGTGCTGAGAAATTCTAAACAGTGGGTTTTTTTTTTTCACAATTTATTAATGAAGAAACAGTCAACAGCAAAGTTTTCTACTGCACATCTGAATCTGGAGAAGAAGATGTAGCTGTGTGTTGTGTATAATTTAAGAGCAAAACAATGATTGTAATGAGTTTCTTCTTTTAGAAGAAGCACTGATTTAGAGAACTGTATAAGCAACCTTGTGAATTCTGAATGATATTTGAGGCAAGAAATATTATAAAAAAATGAAAATAAATTTATTAGATAAAATCAGGAGGGAACATCAATTTATCATTAAAAGAAGTGAGATAAAAAATAGGGTTGGTTAGCTCATGTTTAAGTAGAGATTTTGATAAAGCACAACACATGTTTACACAAAAATAGTAACTGTTCAGCATAATGAATTTTAAAAACTCAAGGGACCCATATAATCAACAGACAGATCCAGAAATAGAACATTATGAGATATCTTCTGTTATTCCCCTCAGAGTCACTATGTCTCCCCCAAAACATCATCCTCACTTCTATCATCACTTAGTTTTGCTTATTTCCAACTTTATATAATGGAATTATTGTGTGCACTCTTTTGCTAAAAGCTTGTTATTTTTAATATTGTAGTATAAGACAAACTCATGCGGTTATGCAGAGTTTCTTCACTTTCACTGCCATGTAATATTTCATTAAATGGACACATAATATCATTATCCATTCTACTGTTGATAAGCATTAGGGTTGTTTTCAATTTGGTGTCATTCCAAATAGTACTATGATATTTTTATATATAACTTGTGGTGAACACATATGAACAATTCCAGTGTGTATACACAGAAATAGATTGCTTAGTCATAATATATGTGTATGTTTAGACTTAGACATGTCTAAACATACACATATATTATGTGTATGTCTAAACTTTCCATACTTTCCAAAGTGATTAATTATATCAATCTCTATTTTCACCAGAAGCACAAAAGAGTTTTTAATAACAATAGGTGGTATCACTTTTAAGATGTTTATTGAATTTAATGGCAATGTGGTAATATATTTTATTAGATTTTACTTTGTATTTTTTCACTATTAATGGTATTGAGTACCTTTACTTGTACTTATTGACTTTTTGAATAAAATCTTTTGTAAAGCAACTATTCAAATCTTTCACCATTTTTAAAATTTAATTACTTTTCTATGTACTAACTGGTTTATAGTTCTTATACGTTCTGGATATAAAATTAAATTTGAGACTATATTGAGTTTGTTGATCAATGTAAGAAAATTTTGATATCTTCACAATAACAAATATTTCAAACTATAATTGTGATAATCTTCATGAGATTCTTAGTTTTATTTAGGCATTTTACATTTTTTTCTAATAAAGCATAGTGGATTCTTATGCAGAGACTTTGTACATCGTTCGTTGGATATATTACTGAATATTTCTGGTTTTAAAAATATTATCACAAACAGTAATTTTGCATTTTCTTTTTGTTGTTGTTATTGTTCTGTATTGCCCTTGTATCCAAATACCTTGCTAAATCCACTGATAGATTCTTACAGTTTGTTGCTCTACTCCTTTATTTTCTATGAACATAATCGTATTATATGTGAATGACAATTTAATTTTTTCATTTTCAATTCTTTGCCTTACATTTTTCTCTGGTTTTACTGCCCTTAATAGAACCTCCTTTGACATGTTAAGTAACTATGGTAAAAGTAGGCATCTATGGGTTCTTTGGTGAGTCTTAAAAGAGAAACTTCACAAAATTTCATCAGAAATTTAGCTTTCTTAATTTGTATAGATTTGGTAGTCAGATTAAGAAAGTTTCTTAAAATTCTGGTATCCTAAGTTTATTTTCAAACACATAAATGGTAACACATTTATCAAAAGTTTTCTTATATCTATTGAGGTGATCATATAATTTTCTCTGCAGTTAATTATGTTGGCTGATTTTTTGACTACTAATCAAAATTTTTGATACAATAAATGCAAATAAATTATGATATAGAATTTTGTTTTATGTATTACTATATTCCATTTACTTGTATTTTATTTAGGATTTTTGCATTTATGTTCAGGTGAGAGAGAGATGGGCCTATAATTTTATTTCTTTGAATGTCCTCAGCACATTTTTTTTTTCAAAGTTACACTGGCCTCATCAAATAAGACAGAAAATATTCTCTGTTCTTTTTAATTCACTGAAAAACCTTTTTAAAGTATTGGTGTTATTATATCTTAAATGTTTATTTTAATCACCAGTGAAATTGTATGTGGCTGGTGATGTTTTCTAAGGTTTTAAAATACTAAATTTAATTTTTAAAATGGAGACAAGATAATTATGCTTTTCTATTCACTTCTGTTTCCATTTTGACAAATTTATCGTTTTTTGCTCTTCATTCTATCTTGTATTTCTTCAGAGATCATATGCCCTCTGCCTGAAAATGACCTTTAGTATATCTTTAAGTATAAATCTGCTTATGGCAAATTCTACGTATGTATACACATATGTATATACACACACACACACACACACACACACACACACATACACACACACAGATATTTTGCTTTTTTTCTTTTTTTAAATACAGAGTCTTGCTCTATCGCCACGCTGGAGTGCAGTGGCACAATCCCGGCTGACTGCAACTTCCATTTTCCGGTTTCAAGCAATTCTCCTGCCTCAGCCTCCCGAGTAGCTGGAACAACAGGCATGCACCACAACGCCGGGCTAGTTTTTTGTACTTTTAGTAATGACGGGGTTTCACCATGTATTTTGCTTTTATTTTTATAACATTTTTTCTGTTCATAAAATCATAATATTACTATTATTCTCATTTAACTCTTTAATGTTTTCAATATATTGTTGTCCTTCTGTGATGTTTTGTTTAAAAGTCAGTTGATGATCTTATATGTTACTATTTTAAAGTTAAGAGATCTGTTACTCTTTTGCTCCTTTCAAAATATTTTTTCTTTGTCTTTGGTTTGCAACAATTGAACTATATAATATGCCTAGTCATTTTTCTTTAAATTATCATTTACTGTGTTTGGAGTTTACTGAGTTTCTTGGATTTTTGGGTTGAAGCCTTTCATCAGTTTTGGGAAATTATAAAATATTATCTCTTGAAAAATAGCTTCTTCCTCAATATAATAATATATATATATATTATATATAATATATATATTATTTGGGTGTGTGTATATATATACCATACACATAAAGTATCATATACATCATAATGTATTATATACGAACATTTCTATATACCATTAAATATATATATTCCAAAAAGAGTGTGTGTTTGTGTGTGTGTGTGTGTGTGTGTGTGTATGTGTGTGAATCTTTTGGTATATTCAATTCTCCTGTGGTTTGGTCTGCATTTTTTTTTTTTTTTTTTTGAGATAGGGTCTCTCAACATTGCCTAAGTTGGCCTTAAACTCCTGGGCTCTAGTGATTTTCCCACTTCAAGTGTTTTTTTTTTTTTTAAGACAAAATTATATTTAGATTCATTTTAAAAATCCAGAATGATATTCTTTTATTTGATTATTTATTTGGAATTTTTGAAATTGCTTAAGTATTTGGATTTATGTATATCTATTGTATCACATATTTTTCTTCTCTCTTACCTGCTGTTCTGCTGCTTGATTAATCAGTTATTTTAAATTATTTATTTATTCATGAGATTCTTAGTTTTATACTCTTTTACGCTTCTATAACTCAAGAAAGTACAACATGAATCTTTTTGACTTAATAAAATTTGGTATGGATATTTTCACTACTAAATTCCAAATGCTGAAGTTTAAAAATAATGTAGCATTGTATATACCCTCCTATCTTTTGTGCAATTGTTGCCAAGAATTTTAATTATACATATAATTTAAATTACACACATTAATGTTTTGTATAATTTTCCTTTTCATTGTTCTCTGTTTTTCTCTGCTGTTTTATAATTCTACTCAAAAGCTAGGAATTCAGCATAAGTGATAAATCAAAAAAAATTTAAAGGGAAGGGAAAGAGTATTAAAATCCACTGATTTATTACTACATGTCAGGTAGCTTGCGTTGTATTAATAATAATGAAAATAATCATTCATTTCCCACATGCCATGAGCAACACACTATCCTAAATCCCTCATATGCAATATGCCTTCAGATAAACCTTCTAAAATTTTGGTTAATTTCTTGTGTATATATGAAAATAAGTAAAGCTCACCTTTCAGTCAACAAACATATAGTCTATCTTTTTATGTGCTAGACACTGTTTGAAGTACTGGAGATATAGCAAAGAACTAGGCATACAAAATACTAGTAATTGTGGTGGCCACTTTCTAATGTAAACATACAGGCAATAAAAAATGAACAAGTTAATATATGAATGACTATAAGACACGAAAGATGATAAGTGCTATGGGAAAAAATTAAGTATGCATTTGGTTTGCTATTTCATATAAGATGGAGAGAAATGTCTTCAGTGTAACCTTTATTTGAGGAAATACCTGAAGAAAACATTAGGTTCTGAAAATCAGATATGACTCAGAACACTTTAAAAACTTACATAAAATTTTGAAATTAATAAAATGTTATATCAGTGTCCCCATTAATAGGCTTGTCCCACATATCCACATATCCACATATCCACAGAGGTAGTAAAATACTAAATGTAGGGAATAATGAGAAAAAAATTATGACGTAAGGAAATTTTAGCCTTTTCATATTAATATTTTGCAAACCCATCACTCTTTGTATTTTATTGGTTCTGCTTTCTTGCTTAATGGCAAGAAAAATTCTTATCTCTCTATACATACACACAAGATGTCATTCAAATCTTGTTGCAGTCCTAAGTTCTTGATAAATAGATGGATAGATGAATATATGGATAGATAGGTGGATAGACAGAGCTTCCCACCTACTAACTTAAGTATGTATTTAGGAAACAAGTATACAAACATTTTAAGTTTTCTCAAAGTTACACTCAAGAATCTCTCTGTTCTTTGTAATCAGGGTCAATTAATGTAAATTTAAAATGCATACTTTGTGATAAAATGCAATGAGCTCTATTTTATGTGAGGAGATAAAATAGTGTTTTAAAACATCTCCTATTATCCATATATTTATCCTCTCTCTCTCTCAAAATGTTACTAAAAACCATTTTACAATAAATACATGTTTGTTATTGCAGCAGGAAGGGTGGGGAGGGGAGAAATGAAAAGGGGCAAAATTTTGTAAAAGATTAAGTATTAATTGAGTAGTCCTATTAGGTAAAATACGGAACACCATGTTATATGTATATGTCAAACAACAAATAAGGGTTTGTGGCATATATTTGTCTCAAATATTGCATGAAGCAGACTTAAACTTTTATATGAAATTCAAATGTAATTGTATATTTTCTGTATTTCTATTTGCTAAATACGGCAGCCCTGGCAGGGTAAATAGCTCCAAAGATAATCCAGAAATTAAACCAGTGCAGTAGAAAAAGAACTTGAAATCATAATAAAAATAGACTCTCATTAAGTAGGCTGTCACAACTTTCTGTGACTTCAGGGGTTTTAGATGTCAAAAGAGAGTAGGTAGGATTGGAGTTGTTAGATAGGGAGCAGATGATAGAGAGAATCTAATTTAGCTATGTGAGTTGTTTGCAGGAAATCCCACATGAAAATTGAATTATTTTTACATAAGAAAAGTATATCTCTTTGCCTGAAAGCGGTATGTTGGTCAGTCTTCCTAGCTTGATTAAATGATTGAGATTTATTATTCCCTTGTCTTTGTTTTCATAAATGCTTTGGAAGATTCTTCTGGTTGTATCTTCCCATTTTGTAGAAGTCAATCCACAGGTATCTGCTACTTGCAGATGCTGGAGCATCTTTGAATGTCACTTAACTACCTGATCTCCAAAAGATTCTAAGAACAGTTTTAGTAAGTATTTATTATTATGTTGATTCTACAAATATAATTATCACTTGTAGAGTATATTTTGGAAAACATCACATATATGCTAATAGTTGGTATATTCACATGTAAATAAATATGTGTATAAGAACATGTTTAAGTTATTCATTTAAAAACTGTATAACTTTTGCTGTATTTGTAGGCAAAGTCTGAAGTTCTTGAAACCACATTGTACTATGTGTTGTGTAGACAGAGACTCCAAGTTAAAAAGTGCTTATTAACATTTGTAAAGATGTAAGAACAAAACAAGGCAATAAAAAACACAAAAATAATTTTATAAAACAAGTTTATACTATTGCCATGTTGAAATGATTAAATCTTGGACACAAATTTTTATGACATGCAGAATTATATTATTTGCCAGCTAAATATTACTTAAGTATATTCATTGATTGTGTTTCATTAACATTTAGTTGGCTTTATATAGGGTACACTGAGCAGGTTTATCTAAATTAGTAATTAAGGGTAGATTTTAATCTTAATTTTCGTTTTATCATTTTACTTTATTTTCATTTTGCAATATCTTAACACATTTCTTATTCATGTAAAAACACATTTCTCATTCATATAAAATTTTATTCTTAAAGTGTTTATCATTCTTTACAACTAAAATAAAGATACAAAAAGTGATAAAACCAAATCTATTGAAAATAATTGTAATTATTAGCAACTATTAAGTAGAAATTACTTAGAAAATTTGTTCTTTACACAGCAGTCTCTGAGTGCACTAATCTTGTTAAAAATATTTAAAGACAGTTTGCATTTACATTCCAGTGTGCTGCTTCTAAAGGTCATTTTTATAAAGCACGCACTTAAAGATAAAAGGCAAAGAAGCCACATTTATTTTCATATTAACCTCTCATCAAAACTAGAACTGAATTGCCACAAGGAAATATGGTATTGGTGGCATTTTCTTAGATAATGGCATCTATTTTATTTGACACTTTTAATATTTCAAACTTAAGAGACAGAAGAAAAAATAATGTCTAACATTCAATATTCTTTCCACTCTTTCCTTGTGTCATTCAGTTTCTCCACTTGAAACAGATTGTACACTTAAATGGGGTATATTTGAAATGTATGTGAGGAAATATTAATAGAAAAACTGCTTTTAACATATGAACAATTAAGAGAAACCAGAAAGGTTCAGAAAGCACCTCAGGGCTGGTAAGAGTTAGGAGCTGTTAATACAACTAGGTCTAGAGAAGTGAGAGGATAGAACAGTCACTGGAACTGGGAAATGTAAGTAATAGTTGTAAAAGAGGGCTCCCAGGTAGGCACTGTGGCCTTTAGTAAACTGGCAGAGGTCAGAGATATATACACCAAACCTTAATCTCTTCCCTTCATTAGCTCTTTTGCAGGTACTTTCCATTAGTCAAACACAAACCCAGGGAAAAGGAGCTCACTGACGCAGTTGACAATGTCAACTTCCCAAGGAACAGAATAGGATGGGAAAGGAAGGAAAGAGAATGCGAAGAAGCAATAAAAAAATATCCAGCACAGTTCACTCATTATCTCCTCTTGTTTCTAGCATCTCATTATATAGGCTTGTTCTTCCTTGATAAGAAAATGTATGTCTTCACGCAAAATATCACAGGCTTCCATTTCATTATGGGATGAGAGCACTGTAAATATACTCCCTCCTAAAATCTAAAACTTTTGTCACTATTATTTCTTTTGATACAATGGGAGAGAATGAAACAATTTTTAAAGACTTAGCTTTAACAGTCCTATTTCTGTAACTTCTCTTTTACAACACCCATGTAATAATCCTTTTAGTATCTGCTATCATCTAAACAGGATACAATTGCTTACCAAGTGGAGTGATCCAAACCTTTATTCCTGGGATCTGAATTCTCTGTGGCCCTATATCTTTATTATGTTGCTACAGTGTTCCAATGACTATCCCCTTGCCACTGTGCAAGGGGATACTAAAAGGTAGACCAGTGAATCTTCTGGTTCTAGATACTGTCTTCCTGCTGTTTTGTATAGCAGCTATCCACTTTTTCCTTGATGACCAAGAATAATCATCTTGCCAAGAAAGTGCCCCTCTTCTATGCATGCTATGAAAAGCACAGAGAGCAATTTCAGTTTCTTATTTTTAAAAATGTCACCATGATCTTTATTGATTATAACATTTCTACTTTGGACATTAGAACTTTGAAAGCCATTAAAACCCAGGTCAGAGAGATGGGAAGCAGAAGTTCCTTCAATGATTTATTTTGTGTAATAGCTAGGGAGAAGTCTTCCACCTCCAGCTTTTTAGTTCCTAAATGTATTCTAGCTATAGGAAAAATGGTACCATAATTTTCTTTTGGCTTATGGTAAAAGCCAATTATGGTTTATGAATGGAGAATGCTATGATCCTAAAGAGATTTGTCTCCTGGCAAGTACAGTACTAGACTTTCAGCAGGCTATTCCACCACTGTACAAAGCCAGCAGCTGTTAAGTCATGAGCACATGTTAAATTAGTGAATTCTGTGGATGCCAGCCCATTGCTTTACTTCATTGCTATTAAAATGGATAATATGTACTTTGATTGGTGATGATGTTATATGGAATATCACAGAAATGAATGTCAAGTAGTCTGAATAATGTCGCTCTCAGAAGTTACTCTGGTTTGAATGCCCCATCCAAAACTAATGTTGAAACTTTATCTCCAATGAAACAGTACAAAAATAAGGCCCTTTAAGAAGTAATTGTATCATGAGGGCTCACCCTTCATACACGGATTAATCCTTTCATGGATTAAAGGATTAATGGGTTAATGGATTAATTGATTATTGTGGGAGTGGGTTGTTGATTATCACAAGAATGGATCTGTTATACAAAGACAGTTGGACTTTCTTTCACGAGCCCCCTTCACCATATGATGCCCTGGGCCATACCAGAACTCTACAGAGAGGCCCCACCAGCAAGAAAGCCCTCACAAAGTACAGACCCTAGACTTTGGGTTTCCCAGCCTCCAGAGCAGCAAAATAAAAATTTATTTTCTTTATAAATTACCCAGTCTCAGGTACTTAGTTATAGCACCAGAAAACAAATTGAGACAGAAATGTTACAGGGAGAAAGGTATATTTGCAACTCAGATATTTATCTTTCCTTATATGAATAAATTACTGGTCATCCATGATGAAAGGGGTCCACTGTAATGAGCCTGCTACCAGATGGATGGTTATTCTTTTGAAAAACAATGTTATATTAGGTGGTGAGCATTGGCCTCTGGGTTTGACAACTAAGGTTCTCAGTAATGTCAGTAGCCAGATAATCTATCCTGAGGGTCATTCTCAGCTGTAGAAATCATGCATAGACTTTATGCTCACCTTTATGAACAATTTGTAGGTGGACCCATTAAGAAAGCAAAAAAAATGTCTGGGAAAGAGTGAATGACATCCATCTGAATGGTCAAAGTCTCCATCCTTTTATTTAAGGCCTCCTCTGAAATGGATCTTCTATGAAGATCATTTACAGTGAACACAGTTATCATCATCATTGGCTCCTATTCCCAGAGTTCATTCAGTTACCTCTTACCCAGACTGATCATCCACCTTGAAATTATTTTTTTTCAAGGGTTTGACCCATCAACCAACCATTAGCTAGTATAGATATTTTCCTTGGATAATCCCTCCTCACGTATAAAGTAAAAACAGATGTACTGCCCCAAGTTCTATTCACTAGGAGGATTTCCGTTTACTATAATCTATTTATTTATTTATTTATTTGATATGGAGTCTCGCTTTGTCACCCAGAATGCAGTGCAGCAACATGATCTTGGTTTATTGCAACCTCTGCTTCCCGAGTTCAAGCGATTCTCCTGCCTCAGCCTCCAGAGTAGCTGGGATTACAGATGGGTGCAACCATGCCTGGCTAATTTTGTATTTTTAGTAAAGATGGGGTTTCACCATGTTGGCCAGATTAGTCTTGAACCCTCCACCTCAAGTTATTCACCCACCTAGGCCTCTCAAAATGCTGGGATTACAAGTGTGAGCCACTGTGCCTGGCCCCTTTAAGTATTGCCTGAATAGGGCTGTGAGACAGAAGCTGTCTATGTCCATGTATCATTGACATACTGTGTGGTGCATGTTTTCTCCTTCACCATCATGTGGTCTTGGAAAACTCCCCATGAAGGCTGAGCGTGGTGTGAAGGAGAGGAAGGAAAGCAGTGGGGACAATTACTGTGGATGTCTAAGCTTTCTGTTTGTGTACTAGTTTCTTTCAGTCTTGGTTTGTTTTCATACACATCCTCTCCAGGTTTTAGTGAAACACTGATGCACAAGCCCAATTTTATAATTTGGTAACTTAGATAACATCCAAATTATCACAGATGGTTTAGGTTACACTTTCACTTCATGCACCATTTAAGGAGTTTGGATCTGAGAAACAAGTTAGGAGCAACTTTAATGGTCTTTGAGGTTAGCAGTTGGGGCACTTATTAGTGCCAATATCCAGATCGGTTTGGGTGAATTTCTTTGATACTGAACCCACAAACAGCAGATGCACCAAACCACCATGGCATATGTATGCTTATATAACAAATCTGCACGTTCTGCACATGTATCCCAGAATATTATTAAAAAAAAAAGAAAAGAAAAGAAAGGGAGAGCCTGGCCTCAGTATAAACCTTTGAGTCTGGTCCATAATTTCTTCTAAGGGCCTGCCAGAGGCTCTACACTGCATCCCCCCTCTATCACTTATCATTCCAGTGTCTGTTTTGTTTACTGCAAGGCATGGAAAACCTTTTCTATAAAGGGACAGATAATAAATATTTTAGCCTTTGTAGGTCATATGATCTCTGTTACAATCTCTGTCGTTGTTGTACAAAAGCATCCATAGCCAATAAGTAAAGGGATCAGTGTGATTTTGTTCTAATAAAATTCACTTTATGTACATAAAACTTTGAATTTCATATAATTTTCATGTGTCATAAAATATTATTCTTTTGTTCAACCATTTAATAATGTAAAAACTATTATTAGTTCATGGGCCATACAAAAACAGGTGATGGACCAGATTTTGCCACAGACTGTTGGTTACCACCCCTGAGTCATGTGGACCATGCAGTAGGGCAGCTTGAAATACAAGCTGGACCTTCTGCATAAGTTGTTCTTCCTTCAGGTTCCTTCACATTAAGTTTTGTAAATTATACAGTAAAAAAAAAAATATATGAATAGCCTGCCAAAATGTAGTATGAATGTTCTTCAGAATCCAAAGACACCATGAAGCATAGTGATTCTCTTTGGTTGTGAATGTTGGAACAACATAGAATATACTCTAGAAAGGATATTCTGAGATGATGAGGAACCATAAAACTTCTAGCAACTTTTGTCAGGCCCCTCAACATTTACAGGATGTTTTGTTCATATCCCATCATGCATGAATCCCACAGAGACCATATACACCTGGCAGAGTGTCTTCTTTCTAATTGAGTAACATATGCTCTGTGATATACTTATATCAAGGGCCCTTCAGACTGCATTTTACTAGAGGTCTAGAGAGCTGACGTAGCCCTGCGGCAACATAGTAATATATACTGTCGTCCTTAACACATAGAGCCAAATGGCTTCTTACTATATTTGCTTATAGAAAAGAACTAAAACAAAACAAAACAAAAATATTTGCTTTGTCATTAGCTGAGTATCTAATGATTTACTTAAGCAAAGATACTCTATCTGAAAGGGTACCGTGATGGGCACTATCATCTATCTAAGTGTTTGATAGTTTCCATTTATTCTTCAATAATTGTCTACCTTTTACAAAATCCAAAGAGGTAATATCAAGTAAAAGGTGGTAAGAATAAATATGCTTGCATCTTTTGTTTGTTATGGTATTAAAATTTGTTATTTCCCCAGATACAGTGTGCAGTATTGTTTATGGTTTACTATGATAGTATGAAAGAAAGGCTGTTCAAGAGCTTTTTTTTGCAGCTCTTGCTGTCATAATAGTATTGATACGGTTTGGCTGTATGCCCACCCACATCTCACCTTGAATTGTAATAATCCCCACATGTCAAGAGTGGGGTCAGGGGAGATAACTGAATCATGGGGATGGTTCCCCCATGTTATTCACATGGTGGTGAATAAATTTCATGAGATCTGATGGTTTTATAAATGGAGGTTCCCTCCACAAGCTCTTTCTTGCCTGCCACCATGTAAGATGTGACTTGTTCCTCCTTGCCTTCCACCATGATTGTGAGGCCTCCCCAGCTCTGTGGAACTGTGAGCTGATTAAACCTCTTTCTTTTGTAAATTGTCAAGTCTTGGTTATGTCTTTACTAGCAGCATGAGAACAGAATAAAACAAGTATTTACTCTGTAGGTCAGGGAACAAATGTGGGAATTCTTCCAGTTAAAAAGTACATGCATTCTTATTATTGATTAGGGGACTATGCAAGTTCCACAAAATTGGTCTGAGATCCCACTGGATTCACTTCGGCCAAGACTTCATCTATCCCATGACCTCCAGAAGCTACCAATTATCTGGCAAACTACAGTGGTTTTCAAGTTCCCCAAGATCAGCATGAATTCAGACCATCATCAAATAACTACTGAAAAATCTGGGTGTCCTTTCTTCCACATACCCAGTCCTGGTGTTGCAGCATCCTTGGGGTGTTGCTTTTCTAGCCAGAAACCTCTGTGGCTGATGTTGTCTTTGTTTGACTTTTGCTTGGGCCCACTTGGCTTGTTCTGCCCACTTGGCCTGGCCAGCTGTGCTTGGCTCATGCTACTGGCCTGGATCCCATGCCTACCAAAGGTGAGTCAGGTGTGCAGCACTGAGAGGTGTGTGAGTCAGTGAGTGTGGAGTCTGGCCACTGTGCACAGTCAGGCATGCAGGCTGCTGCAGTGGAGTAGACAGCTCACAGGCGTTGGCTCTCTGTGAGGCTGTGGCTGGACCAGGTGCACTGCAAGCAGCTTCCCTGGCTGGCACTGGGGAATATAGTGGCACCCAGAAGCTCAGAGACACCAGGAACTGCAGGGCCTCAAGGAGGGAGTCACAGCCCTGGTGTGGGGCCGCTAGGTCTGAGATTCCCAAAAGGGCATAGCTCTTCTCTCCCTGTCTTCGACTGCAACGTGGTGAGCAAAAAGGCATGTTTCAGCTGTTTGTATTACAGCTCCTCTAGTCTTGCCATCTGGTGGGCCCTGAGTTATTGTCCTGTAACCAGGAAGAATGAGGCATACAGACAAGTGGTGTGTGAGCAAGATGAAGAGGAGCTTTACTGAGCAATAGAACAGCATAGAGAACTGCTGTGAGTAGCTCCGTTCCGCAGCCAGTGTATCCCTATGAATGTTCAGCCCTCTGCAGAGAGAAGACGGCCCTGGAGTGGGTGGCTCCTCTCTGCTGGCTGGTTGTCCCATTGTCTCTGCAACTCTGGCCCTAGAGTGGGTTGCTCCTTTCCGTAGCAGGTCATTTCTGATTGTCACAACATTCTCCCGCTATCAACAGAGAATGTACCTCCTCTCTGCAGCTGGTCATCCATCATCTGCTCAGCTCTGGCTGAGCCCAGGGCTTTTATGGGTCTCAGTGGGAAGAAAGTGTATGCTGATTCATCCATAGGCATCCACGGGCAGTCCTGGAAAAGCCACCACAACTTCCAACTCCAGACCATGGGACTGGCAGCCCAGTTCCCAGTCTTCAGGCCCTTCTGGCCTAAAGGTGGAGCTTCACTGGGGACCCATCAGCTTCTTTCCTGGAACCTGTCTGCCTTCTGCTGCAGTTTATGGAGCCTGGGTGCTCCCCAACTTTGCGCTAAGATTGTAGAAGGCCTGGCAGCAGGGAGAAACCAGGCAGCAAGAACAGACACTTCGAAGTCTGCGAGAACAGGAAGGGCCTTCCCGAGCCACAAGAGTGCAGGGATGTGTGGGTCTGCAGCCACAGTTTGGGCGGCTGCAGCTGGACCTGGGGTACAGGGCTCCTGCTTGTTCCATGGAGCAGGAGCCTGGGTCTATAGCCATGATTTGAGTAGCTACAGCTGCGCTTAGGAGGGTGGGGCTACCACCTGCTCTGTGGAGTGTGCAGCCTGGGAAGCACCTCCCTGCTGCAGGCAGCATAATGACAGCAGCAGGCCATCTAGAACGGCTGCTACCATCACCGGTACAGGTGACACTGGTACCTCTGGAGAAGGATCTAAGGGGATTTCGAATGCACTTCTGTGGCTATGTATGCAGAACATTTCCTTATAGGGAATAACCCTCTTTCTCAATCGACAAACTAGTTCTGTGAAATTGCTTAGTGCTGTGAACTAAGAAAGAGACTGAGAATCCATACGGTGGATATTTCTGCCTACCAGACCTAGGATATTTCAGCCTATTTTAGCCTTGTAGGTATTATACCTCACCTTAATACAAAGCCTATTTTTACTTCCTTCTGGGGCACCTGTGATCAATCAGCCATCACCACAGCTCCACATGTGTGAACACATTTGGATCAGCACTCCTTTCCTCTATCTCATATTTGGTTGTGTACTAGAAACACCAAGGGAATGTGGAAAAGCACTGCTGCCTGGGCCTCACCCCAGACCAATTTATTCAAAACCACTGAAAGAGAAGACAAGAACCTGCACATTTAAAAATACAGAAGGTGAGGAAAATATACAGCCAAGTTTGAGAAACACTGCTCTGTTTTGCTGTGATAGTTTCACTCACCTTGTCTCTGAAGGTGAATTGTTACTATTTAATTGCTATAACTCTGTGATTTATTTATTCACACTGAGACCTGATAATTCAATATTATAGTAGGATCTCCGGTCCAGGAAAACATAGTCACCGTAGAGCATTTCAAAGATTTTAGTATCCATCTTGCTAAGGTGTCCTCTGTACTTAGTAAATAATGTGTCCTCTCATGAGTTGTAGTGAAAGAGTAGTTGATCAGATCCCAGTCAGTAAGATACCTTTGAACATCTTCATCTCCCTACTTAATTCCTTTCTCTATAATATGTTAATGCAGGTCTTGTATCAAAACCATATTGACTAAAATCATAGCAGATTGTAAATGCTACTACATAAATGATCAGGTCCTCTAGCCAACTCACTGCAACCTGAATCCTAGGAGGATAAATCTACATCAGTGAGCTCAAATAAAATATCACTATGTTATTCTTGATCTAACAATCTTAGGGCACCTTCTCTACATGCACTCCTAACTTCTGCTGTTAAAAAATACCTGGTCCTGTTATTTATTTATGAATGCATGCATTGGTTTGTTTCTTTATTTTTCTTTAGCTCCTCTTAGACTTACTGTACTTGCACATGCTGGGAGCTAAGTCTTATTACAGACCTAGAAACAGTAAGGAGAAGAGGGGGAAAATGAAGAGAACCAGAAACACCTTGTATGGCAACATGTGGTGTTATTATTGAAAGGTCTTTCAGAGAAGACTGATTTCTTCAGATAGGGTTGGATATAGGAGGTATGAGAGAAGCTGATTCTGGCAGCAAGGAAATTTCAGGGGAACTTGTGCTTCAAAGTTTCAAGCTTCATTTATGTCTATCTAAACGTTCTCAACCCCTATCTTAAGGTCCCACTCGCCATCAGTTTCTTATTTTAATAGAGCTAAAAGTATTTAGCATTTAATGGGAGCTGCAAACTCTGCAACCCTTACAATCAGGATCTAAGCTTACCTGACTCTTAACTTTTATTTTACTGCAGAAGATCGCTTCCTTCACAGCTGCCAGAGAGACTTTCTGACTTTTCACGCATGTTCTGAACTTTCTCAACAAGACCTCAGTCTGTCATTTTTCAATGTGTACTTTTTGGGGGACCGGAAAAATCAACCAGCTGACCTCATAATCAGTATAATTACTGTAATTATTTCCCTTAAAACTACATACCTTTATTGTTCTTTATTCCTGCCTCTACTAGGTTATTTGAATAAGTGCAATGGTATGCATCCCGAGGTTTGCCAGGGACAGCGTTTCACTGGAAAAGAAGAGACCCACACAGTCATTGAATATTTGAGTAACCTACCCAAGAATCCAATAAAAAGAATTTGTTTTCCATTTCACATGACAAATTGAGGGGAATTTAATAAGGAGAACATGAATGTTTTAGAGAGAATTGAGGAAAACCAAGGGATGGCAAAACTTCCAAAGGATGGAGGAGCTGTAATTGCAGGAAGAGGCTTCCTGTAGGAGCTGTGCTCTTTGGCAGAGGGAAATAATCAACCTATGACAAACTCACAGAGAAGCAGTAGTGATAATAAATATTTAACCTCAAACTCTTCTCTCCCTTTAATTTCTTACCAGTGCTTTCTATTTGATAAACTCACTTAGAATCTAGAGGGCAAGATATAGTTCTTGGGCAGATTCTAGAGAACAAGATGGAGTACATCCCACTGATGTAGCTCTTATGGGGAGCTTCGTGTACACTAAGGTGGAGAAGTGTGGAGGGTAGATTTTGAGTGGTAAATGCAAAATGTCCTGTTTGAGAGGCTTTATTTATACCCCTTCTAATTACAGCTACCTTCAGACTGATTAAGCTCCAAATACTAGTTAGGATATTTGTTTAACTGCCGTAATAGAAAACAAAGTAATAATTAGGTACAATAGAATTAATTTGTGTGTGTGTAATAGATAATGTAAGCAATCGAGGCATGACACAGTGGTGTAGATAGGGTTGGGAACTCAGATCTCCCCATTGATGAACTCTTCTTGGGTCTTGCTCTTATCTGCATAATTCACCACTGAGTCTGTATCCCATCCAGAAGGAAAGACTACAAAGAAAATAAAGTTCATGTTTATTCTCTTTGATGGAACAACCTGGGAAATGGTATTGTTTCATTAATATTAGTATCACGTTGTTCAAAATGTAGTTATAAGGGCAAAACTAGCAACAGTAAGAAAAGCTAACATACATCTTTGGCTGGTTCCCAGTATGCTCCAGACTCAAAAAGGCTGTTAATAAAAGATGGGTGAATACGTGGTGGCTAATTTATTTTTAACTAAATTTTTTTTAAGAATTCTAAGTTCCTGCCCAAATAAACAGAGTCCATTTATGGATATGACAAAAAAGTAACATAAACAATTAAATGTTTCATTATATAATAGAATATTAAAGTCAGGGAGAATATGAAATGATTTAATCCAAAATGTGTATACACCTGAGAATAAGGTGTGTCCTAGAAAATAAAAAAAAACAAAGAAAGTTATCTAAGGTCACAAAGCTACTTACTGACAGAACCAGGTATGCATCATTATTCCTGCTTCATGGCCTCTTTCCTTTCTACTGGTCCATGCTGCTCAGCATGTTACATCAAGGCGGTGTGTAGGAATGAAAAGATAGGTGGGATGTGGTCTAGCAGGAGACTCTAGCCCACAATCTGATAAGAAAACATTTACAAATATTTAAGAATAAAACAAAGTATAATAAAATAAATGCTATCATAGACTATTAAGACAAAGAAAATATAATACACTCTCATGTGTGAAAGATAGGATGCTCAATACCTGTAGTATCTTCTGAATTAGGATATTTTATAATATGATATGATAACATCTTTAAACCAATAAACTAAAAATTCTATCTGTTCTCTTAAGTATCTTAAAATACTTTAAATTGGGCTACATTAGACAAGAAATATAAACACTAAACTTTGATAAGCAACATTTAATTTATAGAAATGTGTTGAATACTTTATTAACCTACATTTATATTTCTCCAAAAATGCAAGTAGAATTTATTTTTATAATCAGCATCTACTATAGCCAAGTTTTATGCCAAACCCTCAGTTTCAGATGGAGAACTCTACAGAACTTTGTTTTCAAGGGGCTAAATAAAATTTATTTCATTGGCTACCAATAAATCAATACACACAAAGTGCTTAAAATTATGCCAAGTATTGTAAATGCTACATGGGTGTTTGATATTTGTATTGTTTTTACTCATAATGAATAAGCACTTCTTTAATTTTGTTAACATTTTATCAATACTTAATAAAATCAAGATATTCATAAGTGTTCCACTGGAGTCATGGTTGCCATCTCTACATGTCAACTTTCTGATATGAGTAAATGTATTCATTCATTGGCAATTTTTGAGTAACATTTTGCTGATGGTCACTGTGCTGTATCATGGATTCCATACTATGCAGATACAGAATAGAATAATATAGAGTTACTGTCCTCAAGAAGTAATGAGGGATGGAAAATAAATTATAAAATCTTATAGATACAGTGTATGCCAGCTCTATGGAGAGATTTATGGATAATTTTCCTTTGGGAAAAAGAAAATTCATGACACATCTTTCTGGATTGTGGTGTATGAACTGAAACTAAAAAGATAAATATCTTCTTGCCAGACACATGGGTCAGGAAGAGGAGGAGATGAGTAGGACTTGAGTGGAGCTTGTGCACTTCAAATGTATACAGGAGGAGGAAACAATGTGAAAAAGTGTAATGACTTTGGAGAGCTTTAAATAATTCTTTCATGGAATGCAGTTCTGAACAGGATGAGAAGTAAGGAGTGAAAGGAATGCAAAAGCCAGTTCTTGAAAGACTTTGTATATTAGGGTAGGGGTTTGGACTTTATTCTCTAGTGAAATGAAAGCCATTTAATCGAGAGTAAAATAACAAGATTCGCCCTTTACAAAGACTCTTCTGTAAAGGTGTAAAATAATGATCAGAGAGTAGCAAAATTGAGAAAAAGGAAATTTTTAGGCTAATTGGCTGGCAGTATTTAATCTGAAGCATATTAGTTCAATTTTTCCCCCAGATTATTATAAGCCAGAGCAGTCATTTAGGGTGTACTGTTACCACCACTGATGTTGCACTATAATTTAACTTATTGTTAGTGAATTTACTCTGAATACCAGGTTTAGGATTTGCCCATGGAATTGATAAAACATGATAGAGCAAGTGACCCTCACTATTGTTGCCACTGATCTTTAATGCCAATCTGAAGTATCTCTCTTTATCTTTGTCTTTCTCTCTCTCTTTGAATTTTATTTCTAATTCCAACAACACAGAAAAAAAAAGTAGACTACTAAAATTTATCTCTTCCTCTGGAGAGAAGAGAGATGTTCAGGCTGGATGTTCACCTGACACTGGCCTCTGTGCAGACACCAATAACTACTTTGTCAATTATAGTCAACAGAAATTGCTGACCTTCATAAATAATAGAACATTTAATTTCTAGATTCCTAAGAAATACAGTTTCTACTATCCTTTGCCTGCTCCTAGTTACTTTCTGATTAAACTATATAAATACATCTAATTTCTTGATGAAGATTCATGTCTTCTGATATCTAACATGAAAGTTTGGGACCAAGGGGCCAAGTTTGTGTGGAACACTTTATTCAAATATTACTGAGGATTGATAATAAAATAGAAGAATGTCAATTTCATCTGAAATATTCAGAGAAGACTATTGGCTCAGCTGAAATTTGAAATGGATTTTGGAGGAAGGAAAGAAGTTTTCTCAGTGATAGAAAGTCATCTCATGTATAAATTCTGCTATAGCCAAAATCAATATGTAATAAATACAAGATGAACTTGGCAGACAATGTTTAATATATCACAATTTGGATTGGAGGGTTCAGAAGGGACATTTTAGATAAACTTGAGAGGGCAGCAGAGATTAGACTGCAGAAGTTTTTGAATTGCAGACATAAGAATTTGAGAATTATCATTTAGAGTAATTTTATAAGCAAGAAGACAACATGATTAAAGAGGCTTTTAAATAATATTATACTGGTAACATTTATGCCGGATGAATGTATAGGAGAGGGAAACAAGAATGGCACAGCTCTTCAGAACTTTTCAAATTTTCAAGTATGAAGAAATAGGATCTAAAGGTAGCATTTATAAAAAACAACTGTAAATAATAATGCAGAGGCACTAGTTAAATTGTATTATGACTTTACTGGGACTAAAAGAAAGAGTAGAACTAAATATAATTTTAAGGTATTAAACTTGGAAGGCCATAGATTTAGTGTTTTATTTAATAATACTAAGAAATGAGAAGATTGTTTAAACATATTAGTGTTGAATTAGTCACAAAAAAAGTTAAAATTTCCTTAAGAAATATATAATTAGAATTTAAATAAGTGGTACTAATGATAACAAGATAAGAAAGTATGACATATTTCTTAGGGATAAAAGGGGATGAATATGCTGCAGACAAATAAATAATAAAGAAAAGTTCACCACAACTCTGATCGCTTTTTTTTTCTTCCAGGATACTAAAATGCTTTGTGCATTCATAGTCAAGGTTTTTGTTCTTATTTTATTTCATAGTCTTGCATATGAACTCACTTATAGTTATAATTCTCATAAATTATGACCTTCAGAGGAACAGAGAAAGTATAAGGACATTCTTAGCAAAGAATGAGGTAATATGAGCTGAATAAATAATCTGAAGAATTGAGAACATTAATTCAAAGTAAATAAATTACTATGTCAAGTAGCATAGTTATAAATGACTTACCCAGGAAAACATAGTAAGGCAAAGGAAGAAATACCCCATTACATAAGATGTTCACATGGTAATGTATTATTTGGCTGATTTATTTTAGAAAAAGATATCTAAATGTGTTCTCTTAATAGCAATTAACAAAGAATAGTAGAATCACAAATTCTTTTTATTCATCTTTAGGTGAAATGCAAAACTGTTTTCCAGAGATCTGATACGGAGTGAACAATATGGCTTCAATAGAAAAAAATGTTAACAGAGAACTCATCTCCCCAACAAAACTCCAACTGACAAATGTTTATGAAAGTGTTTCAGTTTTCTATTGCTGTGTAGCAAGTTACCACAAACTTTGCAGCTTAAAACAATATCTATTTTTTTTAGTATCAGAGTTTTGTAGGTCAGAGGTCCAGTGTGGCTTGACTAGTTTCTCTGCATAGGGTCTCTCATAAGCCTGAAATCAAGCTGTCAGCCAGGGTAAGAATCTGCTTTAAAGTTCACTCTGGTTGTTGGTAGGGTCCAGTTGCTTGTGGCTATAGACTCCAAGTACCTGTTGCCTTATTGGCTGTCAGCTGGGGGCCTGTCTCAGTCTCCAGAGTCAACTTGCTAGTCCTTTCCATATACCCCTACATATTCAAGCCACCAGTGGTACAATGAGGCATTCTCATCCTTCAAATCTCTTGAAATGAAGGGCCGCTATGATTAGATGGCAACCATTTGAATAGTGTTTTTTGATTAACTCAGAACTGACTAGCAGCTATAACTACATTTGAAAAACACCTTTTTGCCCCACAACATAACAAAATTACAGTCCCTAAGATTATAAAGAGAAACTTAGAGGGGCCATTTTGGAATTCTGCCTACCCCATGGAATGTTTGTCTTACTTTTATAATAGAATTTTAATATTTTCAAGCTCTCACAAAGGTAACATTTTTTCACATTTCCTGGAATTTTCTATTTATAGTCATCCTATTGGTTTTTACTAACTTCATTTTTCTCAGATGTTAATTTTTTTTTAAGTTCAGTGTTTCACTTTCACAGTGTTTTGCTATAACTCAAAATATACTGCTGTGAGGGCCTAGAAGGGATGGAGGCAGTGCTTGTGTTCTGGATGTTGGTGGGCTTTCCCTCAAGGGAGTTAGCAGTTTCTTGGACCATTCCCCTGTGATTTAGTCTCAAAGACAAAATTAAGCAGCCAGTAAATCTTTAAGACCCTATAGCAGAGCATACATTTTTGTAAAAGCTGTATTGAGATAGAAAAAGATGCAAAGATATATAGGAATGATTATTTGCTTTTAAGGGGCTTATAATTTTGATATGGAAGAGATAGTAAATAGTGAGTTTACTCAACAAATATAGATCCAGTTTCTTTTAATTGCCAGATACTGTTGTACAATAAATATGAACATAATCTCTGCTCCAACAAAGGTTGAAAACTGGAAGATGATATATAAAAGTGAAAAAGCATTTATGTTTAGGCATGAGAAGTACCACAATGGACAGAGAGCAGCTAACTATAGGAGGCATTATAGGTCAAATTACTCTGGAAGCGGTAGGGAGAGAGGTGGCCATGAAACAAGTGCCTTCCTAGTCTGAGATCCGAGAAAACAAACAAGAAAAGACTTATTCTGATAAATTATTCCCTGGTGTTTTAACCAGAGGTGTTTCTCTATGATTTGAAGTCTCACCTTTATACCTACTTGGGTTTCTTTGGCTCTGGTCTTGGTCATATTCTGAGAATCACAGTATTCTGATAGATTAGTTAACTCTCATATTCTCATATGAGAATATAGTTTTTATCACAATTTTTTATGTGGCAAGGCCATACTGATATATACAACTGCTTTTTAATAATAGTGTTTCCTATATGACAAGTGAATTCCTGAAGACTTTTAATGAATAATTAAGTAAATGGGATCAATTATATGCTATGTTTTGTGTAACTATATAAATATGTTTCCTTTTATTTAACTATAAAATATTTGGAACATTCAAAAATTTAAAAAGATAAAAGCATAAGGAAAAATTTACCTTTGAAACTCAAGTCAGCCAAGAAATTATACTTCATCGATTAATGCATTTGCTTCATCTTCAGTTTCTAAGGAAAGCAACATTTTTGGATATAGTTTAGAAGTTCCCAAGAGTATCTCAATAGTTCCCAGAAGAATCAGATTATATCCTAACTATGTGGCTGAAAAATAAAATCACAATTCCTCAGTAATCTAAGGGAGGAAATACTTGTATAGAAGAATTTCATCAAGTAAAGGTTTTATTTCCTTATTGAATCTGAGCTGTATTTAATCAAGGCCTGAGCTGACTAACAATTTTCTTTCATGTTTTACAAGAAAAAAGTCCCCTCAAATGGCTTTCTGTTTCTGAGTACATTCAAAGTCATTGAAGTTTCGAAATGGTATTTTCACAAGTTAATTCAAGTGGAAGGCTGAAAGAATATATTATAAAACTGAAATAAAAGCAACTCTAAGTTAACAAAATAATAAGCTTGAGTTCTCTGTATATTAATAACAAAAAAGAAAAAGGAAGAGGAGGAGAGGGATCTTTTTGTTTTTAATCTTTGATTGTAGAGATAGAAGACATTTTTGGGTAATCCAGTACCCTGATCAGTGTGACAGTCAGTCTATCTCCTGCTTATCTTTCAATGCCAAGAAAAACTTTGCTTCCTGTCACCTACCTTAAAGGTATACTGGAAAGAATTACAAGAATGCACCTAAATGAACATATGGTCAAATTAAGTTTACAACCGAGAGATAGATGATACTTAGCTTTACACAATAAATTGCAGGCTTCACTGTCTGAAGCAATATAGTACCTATGGTCCTATTTTATGACACTCATATTTATGAATCAGGTCAAATAGGACATTATCCAAGATATCTTTTTAAATGAAGTAATTGTAAAAATAAACTGTACATGTTTCCAATAGTTTATTTAACAGAGAAAAATGTACTGAATGTTCTTAGTAGTTTCTTTTTTTCACATATGAGAAATACATATAGATAGCTATCAAATTCAGAAGCAAAAGACCATAACTCTTCACAAGACAATTCTCTCCCAAAAGGACCAAATAATTTTTCTTCACAAATGAAAATACAAGAAGCCATTATAAAAATAGAAATTTTGAATTACATAGTACCTTGGTTGGGTTTCTTTCACTGTATTTCATTTATCTTAAGCCATTAATTCTGAGATTCATCATTATTCTACCATGTATGGCATTATTAAAGAAAAAAATGCTATTAATTAAATGACTCAGTGTTTTAACAATAGTCACACTTGATGCATGAAACAGTTACATTTACTTGTAGTCTATTCTGAGATTTTGGCAACTGCTCCCGCTCTCAGATCCACTGTGGTGATCAATATTCTACTATTAATCTCAACCAAAAAATTATACATCTTCTTCAGGGCATCCTTCCTTTGAAGATCTTATAAATACTCCATTGTTGCTTTGCAGGAAAATAAAAAAAATACAGTTATTTCTCCAATAATGAATATTACCTTCACAAATATCAAATTTAGCTCCCATTGATCTCTTTCTTATTGCTTCAACAATACTCTCCTATGTAATTCCATGCCTTGATATTTTTGTTGGGGGGTTGGGGGATGAAAAGGCCAATTTTAAGGAGGTATAATTTGCATATACTAAGATTTACCTATTTTAGGCACTCAGTTCTTGAATTTTAATACATGTGTATAATCAAGTAATCTGGACAAAACCCAATTTTGCCACATATTTTGACTTTCTATTATAAACTCACGTACACTAAGGGGAGGTTATGTCTTCCTGGGGAATTGACCCCATTATCATTATATAACGGTCTTTTTTATAACTTGTTCTGAAGCCTTTTTTCTCTGAAAATAAGGCACAGCTTTTTTGTTGGATTAAATCTGTATGCGGTATCTTCTTCACCAAGGTCAAATTGAAATAGCTTTTACTCCAAGGCTGCCACATGGCTGATAGAGCCACAAAGTGACACTTGTTCCTCTTAGAACTTACATCTGGTTAAGACTACAAAAGGCTTCTGTGCCTTTTCTTAAGCCTGACTGGCACAAGCTCCTGGCTCTGAAAAATTAGGAGACAAGAACACTTGCTCCTTGGAGACAGCTTCTCCCTAGCGAAAATCCCTTTCCTTTCCCTCATGGCCTACAATTAACGTGGCCAAGGTACAGTCATGCAAATCAAATGCCAAAGGAAGTCTCCTCTGCATTTGAATCTTTTTTAAAAATTTATTTTTGATTGATAGATAATCAATTTGTATATTTATGGGGCATGATGTAATATAATGATACATGTATTACTGTAGAATTATTAAATCAGCTTAATTAACTTATCTGCGACTTCTCATACTTATCATTTTCTATGGTGAGAATATTTGAATATACTCTTTCAGCAATTTTGAAATATATTATATATTATTATTAACTATAGTGAATCATGCTGTCCAATAGATCACTAGAACTTATTTCTTCGGTCTAACTGAAATTTTATACCCTTTGATTAACCATTCTGAACAGAGTTCCACAAGAAGAAAGCTGCCCTAAAGGGACAGCTACCTGGATTTCACTGATCTATTTTTAGCATTTTCCAAATCCAGGTTGTTAAGCTTTGGTTCAGTAATTACTCTGCAAAGTTTAATTAATTTGTTTAATTAGTCTATGCTTAAATACCTTTAGTAATAGAAACCAATTACTTCACCCAATATTTATCTTTTTATGTTAAAAATACTTTTCGTTAGCTGAAATTTGAGCTCTATAGCTTCCTCCATCAGTCCTACCTCTATCTTTTTATGGATATAAAAAGAGATCTAAATCTTTCTCTATACTGCCATTCATTCAAATGATTGAACTCATTATCTTTTCCATGCTAGTTCCATAATCATCCCTAGGATACTTTCTTATATGATATGATTCATATCTTTTCCATCCTTTTGTAATAATCACTTACTAATCTTACTACTCTAAAAGTGAAATGTACAGAATTGAATATCACACTTTATGTGTGGTCAGTCAGATACAGATAAAGATGATACTATTAGCTACTCCATGCCTTAGGTCTCTCCTTCAGTGATTCTGTCCTCTGTGAATAGAAGTTAAGACATGTTAGATGTTGGTGTTGAACAAAATCATATTATTTCAAAGGCATTCCTGATAAATAAAGTAACTTCATCTCTTCATTTGTACATTTTCATATTGAAGTTTAATTAAAATATAAAATAAAAGAACAAAAACATGGATGGGAGCAAAGTTCTAATGAAGGAAGAATAGGTAATCATGATAGTAAATTGAATCCACAGAAACAAATGAGAAGAGGTAGAAATGATAATTAAGGAGTTTAATGTAATAAGCTCTATAAATATACATTTTTTCCCTCATCACATTAAAAATACATTAAATTATATAAAGTAATAATTATATCAATGAATTATTGATCCTGTAATATATATAAATGTATTATGCATAGCAATAGTGGCACTGAAATGAAGAAAGAGAATAGAGGTATATAGGAGTAACATTTCTACATGTCACTTGAATCAAGTTAGTACAAATATGAGGTAAATTCTGATAAGTTACAGTGTATATGGCAAGGCCTAGAGAAATCACTGAAATATCTTTAAAATACTGTAAAATATCATTACAGAAATTAAAATGTTACACTATACAGTATTCACTAAATTCAAAATAAACATGTAAAAGAGAAACAATATATGAGACAAAAAAATAAAAATAAAATGTCAAGGCAATAAGTCAAGAAAAAGAAAACCCTCAAGATTGGAATGGAAGGACTAAACTTATCTCGTTTGTAGAAGACAGAATCTTATGTGTAAAAAGTCTTATGAAATCCACTTAAAAACTATTATAAATAATAATTCAGTTTATTAAAGTTTCAGGCAAAAGATAAATACACAAAATTGTATTTTACATTCTAACTCCAGAAGAAAAAATTTAAAAATATATAAAAAGTAAAAAATTGTATTTTATACACAAGCAATGAACAGTTTAAAAACAAAATTAAGAAAATAATTCAATGTCATCTGCAAGAATAAGTTGCTTAGGATTAAATTTAACAAAAGAGCTGCAAAACTTATATTCTTAAGCCACTTCTACAATACTGAGCATCGATGTGTTTCCTTTAGTCTATTGTTTCGAATTTGTCAAGGTTCTTGCATCCTGAGATTTTTTTTTCAATAACTTTGTAAAATTTTAGCCATCATTTACTGAAATATTTTTTGTTTTTGTTTCTGTGTCTATGGGACTTCTATGACATATGTTTTGCTATCCTTGATGTTACTCTATTCAGTTTTCTTCACATTTTCTCTCATTCCTTCAGATTAGATAATATCTATTGATCAAAGTTTAAAATCATTGATATTCCCTTTTACTGTCTTGAATCTGTTTTTCAGCTACTATAGTAGATTTTTTATTTTGACTACTGCATTTCTAAAATCTACTTCTATTTAATATTTTATCTTACTGTTAATATTAAGATTAATATAATTAATACTAATATTAATATTATTATATTAATATTGTTAATATTTTATTTTACTGTTAATGTTAATATTTTACTGATTTTATTATTAAATAATTCAAAATATTTGTATTAACTAAAATGTTTCTTAAAATTATTTGCTTAACACATAAACACACACAATACACAGTACAGGAGCAACTGATAGAGGAGCGAAAAACAAAATGAAACATAATCAATTTGTCTAGGGAGAACAGATGCAAAGTCTGATCATGCCTGTAATCCTGGCAATTTGGGAAGCTGAGGCAGGAGGATTGCTTGAGGCCAGGAGTTTGAGAATAGCCTGGGAAACATAGTGAGACTTCATGTCTACAAAAAAATTAAAAACTAGCTAGGTGCAGTGGCACATGCCTGTAGTGCTAGCTTTTTGAGAGGCTGAGGCAGGAGGATTGCTTGAACCTAGGAGCTTAGTGATTGTGCCACTCCAGCCTGAGTGACAAAACCAGATTATGTCTAAAAAAAAACAAAAAATACAAACAGATATGTCTACCATAATCTGTAGAAAAACCACTGAGGAATAAACTCAAAAATATAGTAAAAATCAACAGAAAAATTAATATGGTAAATTCAAAAGTATCAGTAAAGAATTCAAACAGAAAAATCCAGAAAAATATTAAAAAAAAAAACTACCAAAACGGCAGGTGTAAACTCAGTCATAACTATAATTGTATTAAATGTGAATGGACTGGACACTTCAATCAAAAGACAGGGATTGTTAGACTGACTAAAAAACATGATTTTTCTAAATGTTATCTGTAAATTCATACTCTATATTCAAAGACACAAGCAGGTTGGAAGAATAGAAAAATTCCATACAAATAAATCTGTACAAAAGAACTAGAAGGCTATATTACTATCACAAAAATAGATTGAATACAAGAAATATTTCTAGAAACAAAGAGGGACTTTTTGTGAAAAATAACAAGGTTAATGTATGAAGAAGATATGATAATTATAAGTGTATATTCACCTAACTCTTATAATGTTAAAAGTATAAGTGTATTCACACCCAAATATGCTTTTCCCAAATAAAGAATGAGATGAATTTTGCAATCTCCCTATTCATACGGCTTTTATGCCATGAGCTCTTCTCAGCAAAGAAAAATATTTTCCTTTGTTAATGTCTGACACGTGTAATTATGCAAGAAATTTTTAAGGCAAGAAAGACATAAATAGATAAGTGTTGAAAGTGTATCCTGAAGTTATAAGCATAACAAAAGAAATCATTTACTTTTAGATGATTTGAGATCACATACTTTGCTTTATATAGGCTTCGAACCAACAACTAAAGCACATGAAACATTGTGTTCCTGCATGATCTTAACCCTTTCATTTTCAGGTGTTAAGTAGATTCACTCTGCTTAGGCTGAGTCTGAATTTTTCCAAGAATATTATATGAATTGGGATTTCACAGTGTATACCATTGAGTTTTAGGGAACTTATTTGTGAATTTGCTGTCACGTAATGATTCAGCTCTAGAGAGTTGTAAGCTATCTCATTTTGTGCTCTGCTTTCTTAGACGAAAACATGTTTAGCTGATCTTTAACATTAGATATTTTAATGAAAGCCAATGTTCTTAATGTATTCTTCTAGTTATTTATTACTATTAGTTTTGGAATTCTGCAGAGTACAACACATTTCCAGAAGTCTGGTTAGACATCCTGAAAAGTAATCTTGTGTTGTTTGTTCTGTTCTCTTGCCATAGAGCTAATTTTCTCAATAATAACTGCAATGGAAATAACAAATATAAAAGCTTCATTTTCTCATCCTTTAAAAAGGCTTTTAGCTCACTTTGAAATCCCCAAAGACTATATAGAAAAACATCTGTCAACTGAAAAATGTCAAAGCTAATGCTCTGCTTCAAAATTAAAGTACAGAGAAAAAGCCTGCAATACAGCTGCTAACTTCTTTGGTGTCTCTGAAGCATTCCTGCTAGTGTTAACTCACAGACGTTCATACTGCTGCTGAGGACAGTAGCATAGATTGCTCCCACTTCTGCACACAGCCTATCATTTCTTATAAATGATGAAGTGATGATATACAATTTGGGTATGTAAAATGGACAGGTACTCAGCCCTCTCTCTTGAAATGAATTAAGCAACTTTGGAAGTTGCATTGATATTTCGAACCAAGCACCACTGCTTACTCATGCATTGAAAGGATCAGATGTTGAATAGAATTTTAAAATTCTGAAGCATCAGTGCAAAATAAGTAGTCCTAGATACCAGGAGCATTGGTTTTAAAATGCCATATTCCAAAGCTAAATGAAATAGTGGTCATCTGGATTCTTTAAGCCTAAAGCCTTACTTTATTTCAATTTCTAAAGCATTTTTCCTAGGAGAGCCCTAATTTCCCCTTTGATGTTCCCTATCATGGAGACCATACATTCAAACTTTAAGAGTAGTCATGAAGGAGGAACAAAATGAAAGCACCTAATGATTCTGTATTCCCACATCATGCTCTAAATGGTCATGATATTGCAACTTCCACCCATTTTGTTGATGTTTTGGACAGTGTTGGTGCTCTACCTGGAGAGCCTTGAATGTCTTTTTTTCCTTTGTTTCTTTTACTGATGGGAAGGGGAGAGAGGAAAGCCACATTTTGTGATTTTATCCCAACACTCAATATATGCAATTCTATTACAAAAGACTGACCACAGGCTACCAGAGGGCGCCTTCCCTGCTTGTATAAAGATGAGCAAGAGTCTAGGACTTAAATCTCCAACATCTCCGCTCAGAACAATCCTGGAGTGTAACTGACATTCCGCAAAACCCTTGCAATATCAGGTCAAAGCCACCCTTTGTAGGACTTTTACTAAGACTATACCTCACTTTGCTTTTCCATTTCATACTCCTTCTCTTCTCAGCTTTCCCTACTCCCTGGTCAGTTTCCCATGGACTCCTTTCTTTATAAATACCTTGCCTGGGAATCCAAATCTTAATGTTGGCTCCTGGGGGGTCTCAACCCATGACACAGCCTGGCACCTTGGGATTGTGCCACTGTGACATAAAGAAGAAAGCCATTTTAGCAAGGCTTATGGGGGAGAAGAAGGGGGTAGTGCTAGCTAGAGAAAAAATAGAGTGCTAGAGATGATTTACTATCAGGTATCTTACCTTTACCAACCCTTTCCTTCATACTTTTTTGTCCCTTTCAAGACCACTGTGTCTTTGAACTTTACCTAAAGTTCCCTTATATGAATGCCATTATTCATTTTACTCATGGTTGCCCTTCTGTCAGAACATGCCTGTTAATTCTCCTGGCTCCCAGGGCTTTGGACACTATCCCCTAATCTGATTAAGCAATACTAGAAAGAAGTACTTAGTAACAATTATGAATAACTATTACTGGCCATCAGAGAGACAGACAGAAAGAGAGAGAGAGATACACCAAATAATCTATGGCATATATACTTAGTAAAGTGTTAAAATAGAAACATGAAAATGACTTAGTTCCTCTGCTAAATAAATGTAATTTTAAAAAAATTATAACACAGCATGTACTCAAAATAGAACCTTTCAAACATCATAAGGGATATATGAACAAAGCACTATAAGTGCTTAAAAAAAGAGAGGAAAGAAACCATGTGGCAGACATTTTTGGATATTATTTCATTGAAAATGTTAAGTTAGTCTATTGGCAGACCCAAGACCTGGATAATAACCAGTTTATGCAAAGATGAATAAACAAAATTAAGTCAATGGAGAGTATGTTAAAAAAAATGTTAAGTTAAATAATATAAAGGACTGCCTCCCACCTTCTACAGCTAAGTAAATAAGTTCAAATAAGTTAAGCACTTGTCTGAGGCACATAGTAGGTAAATGCCAAAAATAAAATTGAAAGTCCAACATTTGCATGCAAAGCCTATACTTTTTACAGTATTTCAATCAAAGAAAGCAAAACATCCTTGGAATTGTTACATTAAAATTAGGGAGGCCATTGTTTTAGACTGAGCTCCTGCACTAGGCCCTAACAGACCAAACCAAACCAAAATAGTGTCACTCTTGCTAAATGCCACATAATCAAACTAAAACATAAAGGAAACAGATAGATCCTTAAAAAGATCATTTTTTTCCCTGAAAACAGGAGTTTCCAGTCGACCTGATTCAGTATAATAATGAAGTCCCCTTTGCTTTAATTCTTACCAGAAAGTAACCTGATGTTAACCAATCAGTGTTTTTTTCCCAATTGTTCTGTTATCTTGTTCCCACCATATGAAACCCACTTTTCTGCTCTTTCCCAACGGAAGCTTTCATTCTAGTTTGTAGAATGGAAGCTGCCTGGATTCATGACTTGTGAATAAAAGACAATTAGATATATAACTGAATTTGTAGTAATTTTATCTTTTGACAGAAATTAGATGTTAAGAAGTTTAGTAACCTAAGTTAGGGATTGAGACACTCACCTTTTCTGTATTATTCATTCTTGCAATAAGAATAGATATTGTGCCATCTACGTACACAGTTTTAAAAAGCTGATGAGATAAAACTTGTTGATGTCACAAAGTAAATAAGTGACAGAGAGGGAGTTGTTCCAGATCTTTTACTTCAAAGCCTCGTAGTTTACCTGGTTTCCTTCTGCCTGTATGAAGACTGAGAATTGATCCTACCAACAAAAAAGAGGGTAGGGTCAAAAAGAGAACAGGGAAGCTTTTGAGCATGTGTGGAAAGAGGAACATTGCAGTTTGGATGGGGTGTATAGTCAATGAACATCAGGGGAGTGACATAAACTGACAAAATGCTCTGATTGGGTCTAAGAAGTTTAGACTCAGTTGACGGACAATGAGGTACCATTGAAAGGTTTTAACCAAGGACAAAACATGGGCAGATTTGAGTTTTAATATGCTTACTTATCAGCTTTTATAGTAACAGAGCTTCTTTGTGTTAACAACAGATCTTTACTCTTCTTAACAATGTTTTTAATGAGATGGATTTAATGATCAGGTTAATTTCCTATGACATCCTTTAAATCATACCGTATGAAATATTTCTGCTTTTATATGAACTTAAAATGGACTCTCTTTAACACTCAGATGCAATTATTACTAACGCCATCACAATGGACTAATAGCATAATGCCAGCTCTGCATTCAATGCAGAGGATCTAAGCCTGTCTGTAGGGGTTAATATTCGTCAATCAAATACAAAACCAGCATGGGAAAATTTTAAATTTAATTCTGTAAGATATTGATGAACAAAAGCTTCAGGTTGAAAGTTTGAGGTAATTGTAACATTCAACATTAGGTGAAAGGCCAGACCATTAACAGAGGCATTTATTTACTATAAGGCAAAAATTGGGAGGATTTGGGAGATCAACAATTTCAGGGAACAGACAGATATCTCAGATGTCCCAGGACACTGGCTGGGATTATGCCTGAGACTTCTTGACTCTCTATATCCTGGATGTGCATATTGACTAGCTGGGAGGGGTGAAGGGAAGCTGGTAGAGGCATAAAGGAGCATTCATGAGAAAGAAAGTGACTAGAAGAATTAGGGAGGAAGACTGGCTCTGAAGATTGGAGAAAGGGTAAGACAGCTACTCTGTTATGGTCTGATCAGATCAAGGATGCTGTTCATATGGCACTTGTTCTGTAGACAGGATATTTCCAGATCCAAGGATCAGACAGAAGAATATTGACTCTAGTAGCATGAAAGACTGACATAGATAGTGACAACAGTTTTTGAAGAGAGAGTGGAACAGCACAAGAATACAAATCCGTTAATTCATTTGAACATCCATTCATTCAAAAAAATGTATTAGATGCCTAATTTATTCCAGGCACTGTCTGAGTGCTGGGGATTCAACAGTGCAGAAACAAAGAAACAAGAAAAGTTCTCTCCCTCCTGGAGCTCCCATTCTAGTGGAGAACATGGGAGTTCAGCTACTATAGTGAACAAGTAAATCTATGATGTGTCAGGTATTGGTAAGTGCGTTAAAACAGGGTAATTACATAATATAGTTGCAGCAACTTTCCAACTCTGTAGAGTCCAAAAGACCTTTAAGACGTTCCCTTCCATTCAGTCTTGGTGCCAGCCGTCTGGGGATGTGTGCTATCTTTTTCCCTCCTTCCTTCTTCACATGTGCATTTTGGCATGTGTTATGATCAGGCACTAAAATGCACATGTGAAGAAGGAAGAAAGACAGAAAAAAAGAGTACACATCCTCAAATGACTGGCACCAAGGTTGAATGGGAGGAAAGGTCTTTAAAGGTTACAGAACAATCTGCAATGTCACCAAAGTCACTTTCAGAGCAGGAAGTGGGTGTGTTAGCTGCAAAGCAGCATGCCAGCTTCTCTGTAATTTCTGAAGCAATAAAGGTACTGATGCAAGGCTGTGAGAATGAATCCATTTCCTTCCCTTAGGAACAGCACAGCACAGTTGATTTGCTTCTTTAAGCAGGAGTTTTGCTTTATTCTTAGAATGAAACTAAAGTTTATGGTATCACACATCTAATGGTTAAAGTTTTCTAAGTTATCAATTATAGAGCCCAGGATTCTGAATTTAATGAACTGTACAGTAGGTTCATTAGAGTAAGACTAATTTTTACTATGTTATAATCTGTCTCTAATTTCAAAATAATGGAAACTCCTAGAAATTATTATCAAAGTTTTAAAGAATTATCAGCTGTTGAAATATACAGTCCTGAAGCAGAATCTCTGCAGCTGTGGACTAAGCCTCACAGTATTACAATTAAACCTCACACGTTGATTAAATACTAATGTGACCCCAAGGCAATTTCAACCAATTTTTTTCTTTCTATAGACCTCATACTTCTGAAGCTATTAAGCTTCTTTATTCTTCTGCTAATTATCTGAAATGTTATTAATTTGAAGCCTAAAATTCATAACTTCTTCAAAGCAGCTTTACAATGTCAATGGAGTTGAAGTGAAAAATATGATGAAGAGATGAAGAAAGTTTCAAATGGTCAATTTCCAAACTTCTAAACTTTAAGACACATGCCATTCTCATCTATCTGCTGAATCCGTTAGTAAGCACAATAGTCTTGACCTAAGGAAGGTAAAAGTATATTTACTAGCAACTATTTCAAACCAGGTTATTTTCTCTCAAACATATTTTTGTAACAGTGTAATTTGTCAGTTTACTGTAGTCTAAAGCAAATCAAATCTTATGTTCAATTTGTTAGTTAGACCTTAGCTTCTCTGTTTTTTGTTTTTGAGACAGTGTCTCACTCTGTTGCCCAGGCTGGAGTGCAGTGGTGCAATCTCGGCTCACAGCAACCTCTGCTGTCCAGGTTCAAGCGATTCTCCTGCCTCAGCTTCCCAAGTAGCTGGGATTAGATGTGCCTGCCACTGTGCCTGGCTAATTTTTGTAGTTTTTAGTAGAGACAGCATTTCACCATTTTGGCCAGGCTGGTCTTGAACTCCTGACCTCGTGATCTACCTACCTTGGTTTACCAAAGTGGGCTTCTCTGTTTTCTCTTTTTAAAATGTTCTTTTACTCTAAGGTAGATAGTGTTGCAGCACATTGACTTGACATGACATTTATTAAGCAACCATTTCTTTATTCAAAGCTTCATTCGGCTTCAAGCATTAACTGATCAGTAATGACTAAGAATAAGGTGTTTGAATCCCATTCAAGAGTCTGTTTGTTCCTTGTTAGAAGGGTGACATGGAGCAATGGATTTAACCTTTATAAACATATTTTCCTCATTCACAGTATGGAGAAAATAAGACTACTACTTCATCATGTTCTTATCTGTACTACATAAAATAATGCCAACTCTGGACACTCCCTCCCTACGCTTTATTCCAAATATATTCATTCTCTATTGCTCCGAATGAGCCATTCTTTTTACTCCTGGTTTGTTTTGCTTTTCTATTCACACTATCTAGAATGTGCTTCTTCCCTATGGTGAACTCTTATGTAACAATGAAATTCTAAGTTACCTATTGTCTCTGTTATAAAATCTTTATTGACTCTGATTCCGCTCCTCATCCTCCCAAAAGTTAGAAGTGACCCTCTCACTTTCATACCTCCTTTAGTGTTTTGCTGAGGTTTCTGTTACGGTAATTATAACTTTGTTTCCCTTTTTGTTTACACCTATGTTTCCTCCATTAAATATAAATTTTTAAGACTTACAAATACTTCTTATTCACACTTTATCCTAAGAAGAGTACCTGAAATATAACTAATGTGCAATAAATGTTGCATGGATGGCAGCATGAATAAATTCATAGTTTATGCATAAATACCATTATGGTTATTTGCTGTTTACAAGGGCCAATGAGTGCCCAGAGATCTTACTATGTGCAGTTAATGAGCAAATCACTTCACAAAGGTTATATAACTTACTGAAATTTGTTTTTATAGACAAGAAACAAATATTTTAAAGTTAGAAATAATTTTTCCAAAATTATTGCAGAATTAGCATTGGTAATTAAGGCTGCAATGATTAAAAGCTGAGAGAGAAAAAAATCAATAGAAACATATATAGTCATAAAATATTTTTTATTTTTATGTGATGTACACATAATATATATAATACATATTTATGTATATGTAATTGTGCAACAATATAATGTATTTAAGGTAGATATTTTTATTTTACAAACAGAATTGTGTTCTCTACAATCAAACAAAAATGTTTTTTGTTGTTTTTGTCGTATTTATATTTTTTAAAAATAAACGGGGTCCCACTATGATTCCTAGCTGATCTGAAACTCCTAGGCTCAAGCGATCTTTCTGTCTTACCTTCCCAAAGTGCTAAGATTACAGGTGTGAGCCACCATGCCCAGCCTCTCGCAAAATTGTTATGTTGAAGCCCTAAACCCCAGTGCCTCAGGGTCTATGTTTAGAGATAGGACATTTGAAGAGATAATTAAGTAAAATTAAGCCATTAGAGTGGATCTCTATTCAATCTGACTGATACCTTTGTGATAAGAGGAGAGTAGGACTTGCAGAGAGACACTAGGTATGTGCTCACAAAGAGAAAGTGCCAGCCATGTGAGGCCCTCATGAGAAGTTTCCATGTGCAAGCCCAGTGGAAGGCCTCAGGAGAACCTGCCGACACCTTGATCTTGGACTTCCAGCCTCCAGAACTATGAGAAAATAAATTTCTGTTGAGCTTTTGGTATTATTTTGTTATGGCAAAATAAATAAATTCAGTCTTTGGCATTACTTTGTTATGGCAGCCTTAGTAAGCTATAACTGTATTTGTAATATCTATACCTAACCGTCTATATATCTTTTTGGCTTGCATTGATGTAACATGCATGTTGATTTTAAAAGCCATATACTTACAACTAAAAACCATAGTCATCTGTCTCACTTTGGATTCCTGTTACCCAAAGACTACCAATTCCAGCTCTTTTATTTGTTTCCTCTTGTATTTTCTTCTTGTTTCTAAAGAGCGTGCTTATAATCTTACTATATTACATTTTTTTACATTTGATATATGATTATTATTATTACATTCCTACCAGAGAAAATGGAAAGTTACTTTTCTTACATCTTCCTCTCCTTCTTGTAGAATATATATTTTATTATGTTTGGTTATTATGCTATGTTAATATAATTCTGACTATTGCAATGTTACTTTCAGCCATTTGTAGAATACTAGGACACTGAGTATCAATCCCACTGATATCTCCATCAAATGAGAATCAGTAACCTTCTCTTCAACCTGAAGAGTTTTTTTTTTTTTTTTTTCCCCGAGACGGAGTTTTGCTTTTGTTACCCAGGCTGGAGTGCAATGGCGCAATCTCGGCTCACCACAACCTCCGCCTCCCAGGTTCAAGCAATTCTCCTGCCTCAGCCTCCCGAGTAGCTGGGACTACAGGCATGCACCACCAAGCCCAGCTAATTTTTGTATTTTTAGTAGAGACGGGGTTTCGCCATGTTGACCAGGATGGTCTCCATCTCTTGACCTCGTGATCCACCCGCCTTGGCTTCCCAAAGTGCTGGGATTACAAGCGTGAGCCACCGCGCCCGGCCCCTGAAGAGGTTATTTGTATAATGTATTCACAAAAGACAGCTACCTTGTAGAAATGCAATAATTTCACATCATTGTCACTCTGCAAAGTCCTCACTGGCTTCCAACCTGTAATGTAGCCATATCACAATATGTGTTAGGCAATCAATTGCCAATTTAGAGCTACAAAAGAGAATCATAAATTGAAAGTATTATAAGATATTGCTAAATTGTATCAGCATACACCTGGAAAGTAGGTGTGGAAATGCATTTTTATGATGCTAAATCAGTGAGGGAAAAATAATTTTGGATAGGACTGAATATCTATCAGTATGGGTGCAATTCACAAAGATTCCAGATATAATGGGCTGTTTCAAGCAGTTGACAATAGATTTCTTTATTTAATTTTACTTTGAATACTTTAGAAGCTTATTATGTGTCACTTTAAATCTTCCTATAAGTATTCTGCTTGATTAATTCAGTAACTGAAACAACTAGACTCATTGGTGGCTTATTCTAATTAAGATTGAGATACTAGATACTTTCTGGTATAATGTAGAGGAAGAATCCAAAATGTTTGAGAAGTAGATACATGTAATAAATGAAGCTGCCTGCACACCCTTCCTGTCTATGTTTTATGGGGAGGTATATGAGAAAATCTCTTCATCATGACTTTCAGATATATGTGTACTGATAGATGTAGAAATGGAATATTTGAAAGTGCTATGATGGCTAATTTCCATAGGTCACTGGGCAGTGGGAGATACTGTTCACTAAATGGATATTTATTTTCAGTGGCAATGCTGGATGCAATCAAGAAGTAGCTCTAACTTACATGATGAAGATATATTTACTCTACTTTAGACCATAATGGTCGGAACTAGATAAATCTTTGGTGATTACTTATTGTTTACAGTGTTCTTAGCAATAAATTTTATGGCTACCCAGAAAGTGCCTACTTGTTTCATGGAATATACCCTTTGTCATTATGTGTGCCAATAAGGGATCTGATTGGAGCCACCAAAAGAGACATGATCTAATACCTAACTCCCAAATTTGTATTATATCACAGAATCCAAATCCTTCGAAGTAATATGGGCACACTGGCACAAAGAAACGGACAATATCATAAAAATATATGCCAATTTCCTTCCTAGCCTTCTCTTATAGCTATTTTCCAGGATGCTGTGTCCTAGGTAGAGAAAAATGTCCATACTCTTTACAGATGATTGGACACTGATTCTTAGCTAATGTCAACTCTTGGAGAGCCACAGCATCACAGCAGACCACAAGGTGATTTTACTGGTGTTGGAGGATAAATGGATATACTCAACAGTTACTAAAAATCTACCTACATAGATTTTCTGACTGATAGATTTAGACAACCTGTGATAGGAAGCATCAGTTTGGAATCCCCAGTATTTTCCTTTCCTTCCAAAATACAGTCACACACTGCATATCAACATCTGGTCAATCTGGACCACATATAGGATGGTGGTCCCATAAGATTATAATATCATAATTTTACTGCACCTTTTCTATGTTTAGATATGTTTAGATATGATATTATGTTACAATTGCCTATAGTATTCAGTATAGTAACATACTGTACAGGTTTGTAGTCTAGAAGCAACAGGCTACATCACATAGCTTAGGTGTGTACTAGGCTGTACCACATAGGTTTGTGTAAATGACCTCATTGATGTTCATACAATAATGAAATTTACCTAACAACATATTTCTCAGAATATATCCCATTTTTAGGCAGTGCACAACTGTAATAAATCAAAAGTAATACTGTATACTTGGGGAATTGCAGAGTATGATGCCAACATCAAAGACTGAAGAGATGCTAAGGGAATGATTCCTATCATTTTCCCCACTTACTTTACCTGCCAGACTTGTGCTGAAGACATCCTGGAGAATGACAGCTAGTTATTGTGAATATATTCAAAAGTTAACTGCAATAGTGCCTCTTCTTAGTCAGTGTAAGCTGCTACACAAAGTACATAGACTGGATGGATTAAACAACAGACATGTATTTCTCATCGATTAAACAACATACATGTAGTTCTGGAAGCTAGAAGTCCAAGATCAGGATGTCAACATAGTTAGGTTCTGGTGAGGACAAATTTTCTGGATTGTAGACTACTGACTTCTCCTTGTATCATCACATGGCAGAAAGAGGGTAAGAGAAACAACTGGGGTCTTTTTTTTTTTTATAGTAAAAGCACTAATCTTATTTATGAGGCTCTACTCTCATGGTCTTAATTACCTACTCATGGCTCCACTTCCTAATACCATCACATTGGAGGTTATGATTAGTACATGTAAATTTTGGAGGGACATAAACATTATTCAACCATAAATCAATTTTTTTCTGTTATCTTTGCTAAAAGAAATCAGCAAAGGCCTTTGCCCCTGCAATATTCCTTTTCTACTGCCTTAAGTTAAAAAGCAGACGAAACTGCATACAGTCAACAGAGATAGCATTGCATTTTGATTCTTATGCTTCAAAGTTGATTCAATTATCTGTATCTGTTATAATTTAGTCTTATAGAGCCCTGATCATCCCAGAATTTCAAAGTAAATAAAACTGAGCTACAAAAGAAATGGACAAATTATACTCCATAAACCAAATTTAACCTGCAGCCTGTTTTTGTAAGACCTGTGAGCTAAAAGTGGTTAGTACATTGTAAAGGGTTGTAAACGTGCGCACATGCACACACACACACACACACACACACACACATACACACACAAATACGTGACAGAAACTAAATATGTCCCACATAAACTAAGATATTTATTTTCAGGTGCTTTAGAGAATAGGTTTGCCAACCTACGGTCTACTATAACAATAACAACATAGTCTTAGAATCCAGTAAGCAGGAAGTAACAGTGGTTTGGATAACTGATAATACAAAAATAGGATAAATCCAATGAACAAATAGGTCTGCTATCTTTGTGAAATGCCAGTGTTTCTGGTGGTTTAGGCCATTAAAAAATTCTCTAAAGTAAAATATATACATTACAACTAAGAAAGTTGTACAGTGTTCTATTGGGCCTCCTTGGGTTTGAGTTTAACCCATTGATTAAGTGACCCCCAAAGGCTTTGAACTTTGAGTAACACTAGAGTAAGAGAATGTTCTTCTCCTCCAAGTTACAGTGCTACCAGCTCTGTACTTGGCCATTACAAACTAGAAAAATTGGAAATTATTTAAATCTTTGCAGATGATTAGAATATAGAATTAGTGACAGATCCTAAAAAGATCAGGGATCAGTAAACTACAGTTTGAAGGTTATCTGCCTGATTTTATAAGTAAATCATATTGGAATATAGTTATGCCTATTCATTTGCATATTATCTCTGGCTGCTTTCATGACATAACGGCCAAACCCCCAGGCCACAGACCAGTACTCTGAATGAGTATTCAAAACCTTATTCAAAATAAGATTTTATTTTGAAAGTCATTTGAAAGACACTTAGGAAGGAAGGAGACGTAAGACTCATCGGCCGTAGGTTCCAAATTTGGTTTCTTGCCAGTCCCACCAATGGTTTCTGTCAAACAAGGAAGCTGCTTTCTTTGGTAATTCCTATCTTTTAGCTTCCAGGAGAAGAGATCTTTTCCCATAAGCTTCTTCTTCGTCCATTTTTTTTTTTTGTTTGTTTGTTTGATAGAGTAGAGCTTTATTTCTAGACAACAGTATGCTAGTTGGACTGGTACCAGTCTGTGGCCTGTTAGGAACTGGGCTGCACAGCAGGGAGATGAGCAGCGGGCAAGCAAGTGAAGCTTCATCTGTGTTTAAAGCTGCTCCCTATTGCTCACATTACCACCTGAGCCCTGCCTCCTGTCAGATGAGCAGCAGCATTAGTTTCTCACAGGAGCATAAACCTTTCTGTGAACTGAGAATGTGAGGGATCTGGCTTGCCCACTCTTTATGAGACTCTAATGCCAGATGATCTGTCACCATCTCCCATCACCCCCAGACAGAACCATCTAGTTGAAAGAAAACAAGCTCAGGGCTCCCACTAATGATTCTACATTACGGTAAATTGTATAATTATACCTTACATATTACAATGTAATAATATTAGAAATAAAGTGCACAACACATGTAATACACGTGAATCATCCTGAAGCCAAATCTCTCCCAAACATGCCATGGAAAAATTGTCTTTCTTGAAACCAATCCCTGGTGCCAAAATGGATGGAGACTACTGGTATGGAGAATATACTTCTAAAAAAATTGCTGATTATGGGATAAGTGGATCAAACATGATTCCCCCTAAGATTTGGAGAAATTTACCTGTCAATACCACTCACTCTTGGTCCCTAGTAGAAACTAAGCAATTGAAAACTAACTGACCAAGTGACCTGAGCTGGCAATAATTAATTGAATATTATTTGAATTATTGGCTTTAGTCAATTTAAGCTAGTTTTATATTGGACCATATCACTCAAATGGAGATACTCTTAAAACTAGTAAAATCCAGACATCAGCAGGAGATAGCATTTTGTGAGATCAAGATGTTTGTCAATTATCACAGTTTATGCTCTGAAATAATTACCAACACATGCACCTGTTACCCTAATAGGTATTCGAAATGGATAATTTGGAGTATTAATTCTGATAATTAGATTAACAATTTCACTAGTAGATTTGTGCCTCTTGTCTATAAATCTGGGCTCTGTTGGTTTAGTGTTATTATAACGAAGATTGCTTTCATCAGCAGTAGTTAAGAACCGTGAAGTTTCTCTGAAATTTTAGCTTACTTGTACATTAACCAATTCTGAACTCATCTTTCTTTTTTTTTAATTGTACTTTAGGTTTTGGAGTACATGTGCAGATCATGCAGGATTGTTGCATAAGTATATACACGGCAAGGTGGTTTGCTGCCTCCATCCCCCCATCATATATATCTGGCATTTCTCCCCATGTTATCACTCCCCAACCTCCCCACACTTGACTGTCCTTCTTCTAGCCCCCACCAACAGACCCCAGTATGTAATGCTGTCCTCCCTGTGTCCATGTGTTTTTGTTGTTCAACACCCACCTATGAGTGAGAACATGCTGTGTTTGATTTTCTGTTCTTGTGTCAGTTTGCTGAGAATGATGGTTTCCAGATTAATCCATGTCCCAACAAAGGACACAAACTCATTGTATTTTATGGTTGCATAGTATTCCATGGTGTATATGTGCCAAATTTTCCTTGTCCAGTCTATCATCGATGGACATTTGGGTTGGTTCCAGGTCTTTGCTATTGTAAACAGTGCCACAATGAACATACGTGTGCATGTGTCTTTATAACAGAACAATTTATAATCCTTTAGGTATACACCCAGTAATGGGATTGCTGGGTCAAATGGAATTTCTATTTCTAGGTCCTTGAGGAATCACCACACTGTCTTCCACAATGGTTGAACTAATTTACACTCCCACCAACAGTGTAAAAGTGTTTCTATTTCTCCACTTCCTCTCCAACATCTGTTGTGTCCTGATTTTTTTAATGATTGCCATTCTAATTGGCGTGAAGTGGTATCTCAATGTGGTTTTGATTTGCATTTCTCTAATGACTAGTGATGATGAGCATTTTTTCATGTGTTTGTTGGTCTCATATATATCTTCTTTTGTAAAGTGTCTGTTCATATCCTTTGCCCACTTTTGGATGGGTTTGTTTTTTTCTTGTAAATCTGTTTTAGTTCTTTGCAGATTTAGTTCTCTACAGATATTAGCCCTTTGTCAGATGGGTAGATTGCAAATGTTTTCCCATTCTGTTCATTGCCAGTTCACTCTAATGATTGTTTCTTTTGTTGTACAGAAGCTGTGGAGTTTGATTAGGTCCCATTTGTCTATTTTGGCTTTTGTTGCCAATGTTTTTGGTGTTTTAGTCATGAAGTCCTTGCCTATGCCTCTGTTCTGAATGGCTTTGCCTAGGTTTTCTTCTAGGGTTTTTATGGTGTTAGGTCTTATGTTTGTGTCTTTAATCCATCTGGAGTTAATTTTAGTGTAAGGTGTCAGGAAGGGGTCTAGTTTCTGCCTTCTGCACATGGCTAGCCAGTTTTCTCAACACCATTTATTAAATACGGAATCCTTTCCCTGTTGCTTGTTTTTATCAGGTTTGTCAAAGATCAGATGGTTGTAGATGTGTGGCATTGCCTCCAAGGCCTCTGTTTCTATTGGTCTATATCTTTTTTTTTGGTACCAATTCTATGCTGTTTTGAGCTCAACTTTCTAATCCACATAGAGATTCTGAGAGCTACATAACAGAATGGAATGTATTTCTGTCTGTTTAAAGTAACTCAAGAGGTTAACCCAAACTGTTTTTATACCAAATATCTCCACACCTGTATCCCTTGCCTCCTTCAGAACATTATTCATATGCCCTCTTCTCAGGGTGTGTGCTTCCTTCTCTGACAAGCCTATTTAACAATGCAATCCTACCATTCCTTATAGATCAGTTCCCTCCTAGTCATAGAATTATCTATATTCTACTCTGACTTTTTCTTTCTTGGTAGTAGTTATAACCATACAAATTAAAAGCATCCAAATCAAAAAGAAAGAAGATTATCTCTCTTTGCAGATAATTATTGTTTACATGATCTTGTATGTAAAAATGTCCCAAAGATCCCACAAAAACCCCTGTTGGAACTAATAAATGAATTCAATAAAGTTGTAAGATATAAAGTCAACATATAAAAATCAATATAATAATATAATGGAAACAGAAATATAAAAAGCAATCCCATTTACTACAACATCAAAAAATAATTAGAAATAAATTTAAGGAGGTGAAAGATGTATACGCTGAAAATTATAAAACATTGATTTAAAAATACCGCAGAAACCACAAATAAATGGAAAGTTATCCCATGCTCATGGATCAGAGGAATTAATATTGTTACAATATTTATCATACACAAAGCAATATAGAGACTGCTGTGCTGTATATAGAGATTCTGTGCTGTGTTCCCACCAACTACTGTGGTGCTGTGCATATTGAAATCATTCCATAACCTGCCTTGAATGAACTTCAGCTCGATTTTGAAGTCATGACTGGCTATTTTAGAGGATACTCAACATCTAGTCCTGTCACTCTTTTTCAGTACCTATCAGAGTTTGCAGCAAGGAATCATCCAGACTCTTATGGGCAGCTATCAGTGATCTAAGTCTGCAGGCTGTTTCATTTTTCAGTACGTAGATTTTTATTTAATTCATCTGGTTTCACTGCAATGGCTAACATCCCTGAAGTCACTTGGTCAGTCAGAGTTGGAAAGAGGTTCTAGGTGCCTAATGGCTTGTTGATACAGATTCTCAGCCAGTGCCCTCATTATCTGCCTACTGCTCACCTCCAGTCAAATGCGGAGATCCTCATTGCTTCTGACTGCCTGAGCCGTAGATGTGCTCTGAGTCACCTGCTCCCACCTTCCTTGAAAACCCTAGAGTTCAGCTTTTGCCAATATTCTAAGTTTGTTATTACTCCCCAATCTGCATTCCAGCATTCAAAATTTTATTTTCTCCCTGTTGTTCATTCTTCTCATATTTTCTTTGCTCCTGTGGACTTATGCCTATACAAAACTGTGATAGTCCTTTCAGTGAGATTTGGGGAATAAAATGTGACTTTAAATTACTGTGGTTAATAAGCTCCTGATCTTTCTATTATGATAAGTGCTTGACTTTGCTTGCTGATAGGAATGAGAAGTAAGATAAGAAAAAAATTTGATTTTATGAAAAATGAGTATGAGTTAATTAGCATATTAGGGCTTTCTAGAAAACTAAGTGAAAAAAGTGAGCATTTATAACTTAAGAAATATCCAGTGCATTTTGGAATGCTAATATCATTTCTCATGCTGAGATCAGGTCATCTTCCATGAGCAAAGTCCTTAATAAAGCGTATATAAGAATCACCTTGGGGAGATTTTCAAAGCACATAAACCTTCATTCTACCCTAAACTCCCTTCATTATAACCAGAATCAGGTTAAAATATAAATTTTCTAAAGTACTGTAAGCACATCTAATGCATAAAATCATCCATAACTGTTGGACTAGAACAACTGAGCTCAATAGAGGAAAATTTAGTGATATATGTTGAAAATCGTTTTTATAGGTAGTACTACAATAATACTACGACACATTTATATTTCATTTACTCATTCAATGGAAATTTTAAACAACCTTATTGTATTTCTGATCATCAGTGAACTCATTCTCTAATGGAAGACTATTACACTCTTTGTGTAAAGTGACAAAATACTTTGTGACAAAATGGTCTATGATATATAGACCATTTCCTCATAGGTCTATGATATATAGCCTGACATTCAAAATAATAGTAAAACAACCACAACCAGCTCAGCTACAGATAATAGTGAAGAATGAAGCAGAACCAAGATCTCAAGGAGGTCATGACCCTAGTCATGGCCTCCAGTTCCATCCATGTTGCTTCAAAAGGTATTATCTCCTTCTTTTCCATTGCTGAATAGTATTCCATGGTGTGTGTATGTATATATAATATGTTGTATATGTATAGATTATATATATATACACCACATTTTTTTTCTATCATTCATTGATGAACAGTTAGCTTGATTCTATATCTTTGCTATTGCAAACAGTACTGTGATAAACATAAAAGCAGGGATCTTTTTGGTATAATGATATCTTTTCCATTGGGTAGATATTCAATTGTGGGATTGCTGGATCAAAGGGTAGTTCTATTTCTAGTTCTTTAAGGAATCTCCATATTTTTTTTATAGAGTTTGTACACATTTTTAATCCCACCAACAACGTATAATTATTTCCTTTTCTCTGCATTTCAGCCAACATATTTTTGTAACATTTGCTTTGTATATAACCATGTCCTTATTATCCTTCCTTCCTTCCCTCCTTCCTTTTTCTTTTTTCTTTCTTTCTTTTTCTTTCTCTTTCTTTCTTTCCTTTCTTTCTTCTTTCTTTCTTTTTTTTCTCCTTTATCCTGTTGTTGAAATCCTCAATTTTTATTGACTAATGAATTTTTATAGAATAAATGAAAGCAACAGAGGCTTTTGTGTAACTTGGTAAAAATGCACAATATTCTGACTCTATATTAAGACAAATATGTTACAAAGAGTAGAAACATATTTCAAAGGGAGTTATCCCTTATCTGATTTTGTCTATGATAGAGGAAAAAAGAAAAGAGGTTTTCGTGTATGAAATATACGGGTGGCCTATCCTTCAATTCATTAATTTGCTAGTCAATTGTTATGTTTAATACTTTGAGCACATCAGGAGTAGAGCACCATACCAAGCATGCTGGTGACATGGACAAGCCAGAAGAAAGAGTACAAAAAGGCACATCACTCTATGAATTAACTCGCTAGTTTATGAAGAAAATATGCAAGTAATATTATAAATAAATTTAGGAATTCTCATTGTACCACAGGAAAAATTATCTGAGCAAATTCAGTGGTTTCCATTGTAATGTTTTTGAGGCAGATGATGCACTGGTCATTCGTCACCCGAATACATTTTTAAATGTCCAGAATACTCACATATTTCACATTTCATACCAACATAAGGACTGTACTTATAAAAGGATACTTCAGATTTTTTAATGCATTAAAATGTCAAAGGCAATAAGACACACCTATATCGTTAAACTATGTTCATGATGGTCATTCTTATGTATCAATATCCAGGTATTCAATCAAATACAAATCTAGAGATTTTGTAGATATGATTAAAGTGCACAATCAGTTGACGTTAAGTAAGAGATTTTCCTAGATAATCTGAGTGGGCCTGATTCAATCAGTTGACAGACTGTAAGAACAAAGCTCAGGCTTTCCCTCAAACAAAGAAATTCTGTCTTCAGGTAGCAATGTTTGTTCTCCTGTACCCACAAGTTCTAGCTTATCCTTCCTGACTACCTGCCCTACCAATTTCAGACTTGCCACTTCAATCTTATAAGCCTGTTTCTCATAATAAATCCATTTATATATAGATAGATAAATAGATAGGTGATACTGATAGAGAGAGAGAGAGACAGATATATCTTACTTCTTCTGTTTCTCTGGATGACCCCTGACCATTACAATGCCATAAGTTTTTGTGATCCAAAGGATGGAGCAATACATGTGTGCATGTGGGTGCGTGGGTGTGTGTGTTTGTTGTGTATCCTTATTCACACACACAATGCTCATCATCCTGAAAAATTATTCACAAAGCTTTTCTGTTTTGTGAAGTATGGGGCTAGGCTATAGGTTAAAGTAAATATAAATTTAGCCTTTTTGTCTACACAATACATACAAGTTGAGGGTTTGCCAATATTCCAGTAGGGTGTTTTGAACATTTATCTGTAGGCATTGGCAGTTCTGACAGGATAACTACTTGCTGAATATTAAATCCAGAAGCACTAAGCCATCATTTTTACACAGTTTATTACTTTAAAATGATCATTATTTAAGATGACTTCCCTTCTTATAACTTTTCTCAGACTCTCTACCATCTCAGCTGTGAAGTGCTTTGATGTAAATTTTATCTGGATCCAGTATATTCAGTACTGATGTGTTTAATAAGTAGATCTTTAGAGTCAAAGAATTTTTTACTTTTCTTAATACATTAAGATATAAGATACACTGCAGTCTGTTTCTACTAATGTCATATTAATACTTTAACATGCCAAAGGAAAGCTTCTATAGAATCTGATAATGACTTTGGCATAAATATGTTTCTTAAGTCATTTCTCCAAGCTCTATTTCAAGTATCATTATAAAAAATTTTAATCAATGTCAAGCCTTTTCCACAAGGTAGTACACTTGTTTTTATTTTTATATCTTTTCAGTTAAGATCAGAAAAAGCTTATTACATATTTTACTGATATGAGGGTGGGTAGAAAAAATAGACAAGACACTTGAAGACACACACACACACACATACATAGAATGGAGCTATTTCTACATCATTACATATGCATAGGTTTGATTCACCCTTGTTATGAGTTTGTATTCTTAAGCAAAAGATAAGAATAAACTCATCAGCTAGGGAAAATGTGCATTTGCATAATATCAAATCCTATAACTCATTAGTGTTTTTCCAATCAGCTCATCTGAATAAGAGATGATGATGATGATGATGATGATGATGATAATGAAACCGAAGATATAAGAGAGCAATAACTATTTTTGCATAGTAAGGCTTGTCTATAACAGTATAGTCCAATTAGATGGAATAGAAAAATTTACCCCATATGATTTGTTTATCTATGCAGCTGCATGATGTTGATGAAAATCAGAAATGCTAATTTTATTGTTCGTTCACCATTTTAGTGCTGTCTCTGGTGAGTTGGAGTTCCAATATGAGTTGCCCATAAGCAAGCAACGATGAAATGTACTCAAGGATGAAGTGAAAATTCAATGAAGGGTTTCTGAGCATATTTCAGACCTAAATTAATTTATGAATAACCAGTAACTGAAATTATATTGGGAACTTTTATAAAGAAAGAAAGAAGAGAATAAGTAATAGCATAAAATAGCATAAAAATATACTCAAAATAATAGCAGAGGTTTTTAAGAAAAAGTCAAATAAATTAATGTATCATTCAATAAAAAAACTTTAAAAATTTCATATGATTCCTAGGAAAATATATACATATTTTTAAAGACTTTTAATTAAATTAATATCAATTTATATACTTTAAAACCAGGGATCCACAAGATGCTAAGTATTTACAATAGAGGATTAAAATGATAATCTATATCACAATAATTACTCAGGTTATAAGTCTGCATTATATGTTGCTGAATTCTAAACTAAATTTATTAAACAGGAACTGTGTCAAGTTTAGACAGAAGGTCATATCAGACAGAAGGAGTTAAGTTTTCTTTTTATTTTTTTTAAAGCACGGCCATGTCTACACAATTATTTCCTCTACTCCCCCACTTTAAAAAATAAAGAGGCAATGAAGTCATCAGTTTGTATGAGTGAGTAAAGGAATGGCAGAATGCTGAGGGGGAAGAGTTAAGCTGCACTATCAACTCTTAATTGAAGAGCAGGAGAGAGATATGACAAAACATTCATAACTGCAGTGAGGACTTTACTACATGAAGTCTTTGTTCTATGTGAGTGATAAACATCAGAAAAGTTATGCAGGAAAATGAAAAAGCTTAAAAGATGCCTTCAAGTGAGAGTCCTAGAGAAACTAGAAAAAGAGCACTCTTTTGAATTCCAAACAATAGTAGAACAAGGAATATTCCTGACAGAGTAAAAGGCAAGTACTTCTATCAACTAAGTGGCACACCACAATAGGAAGTTGAATCATGAAGGGTTCTCATGGATCTAATGGGAAGTTTAGTTTCTTCCAAATATGCAACTTATTTGTAAAAGGCAGTCACACTTTAGGAAAATACTGTATGGTTAATTTAAATAATTGGGGTTTAATCTTATTGAAACATGCTTGCTATGTGATGTTAGGCATGACAAGCCCAAGTCTACCGGCAATCTTGTCCAATAACTGGTAAGTAACAGCTACAAAATTCTAATCACACAAGTTCATCATTCAATGACACTTCCATGAGTAGTCTAAGTGTTTGCTAGCAGAAAATGTTATTAAAAAGAAGATGAAATTTTACCTCTTGGTAGTCAAAGTAGAGAATTTGATATTTCTTTTAAAGTTGTTATACGACTTCTAAATTTAACTTTAACTTTTGTTACATATTATTTATTTACTCCACAATGAATATGTATATATGTGTGTGTGTGTGTATATATATATATATATATATATGTATATTATAAAAGAGAGAAGAAATGAACAAAAAATAAATTCACAAGAAATCCTAACATGCAGTCATTTATTTTATATATGGATATGTACATGTGTATTTGTAGAACTTACATAATAAAGCTTTGATCAATAATATATTTACTATTTTACCTGCTTTAAAATACTTTTTTATGTAAGGTATCATATATATAAAGATATATCAATAGTTTAAACAATAATAATGAAACAAATACCTATATGCCTGTCATTCATTTTAAAAATGGGAATATCTGTATCTATTAACTGATAAATGAGAGAGCAAAATCCCTCCACTTTTTTCTTGCTCTTAAGGAATGTATGATTTATTCTTTGCATTTCATATATATTTGAGCATCAGCTTGTCATATCTTATTAAAATAGCTTCATGCAAATCATATTGAAAATAATTTGGTATGATATATTTTCAACATTAGCTTTCTATAAAAATCATTTTTCTACATTTACATTTTGAACGGTATTTTATATTTTCCTATAAAGATTTTATACATCGTATTAGAGGTATCATTATTTTGGCTACTGTACATTCGTTCTTAATTAAATATATCATTTTGGGGTCACTGTTGACCCATGTAGTTGTCTGAAACAATACTGAGGTAGTCTTTACTCAATTATTGCCAATGGGAAAAACTTGCAAAACTATAGTACAATATTACAACACGGATATTGACACTGATAAAACCAAGATAAGGAATAGTTGCATTCTTCCTACAATAGACTGTTGCCTTTTATTGCTTAATTACATTGAAGTGGCTATACCACAGTTTGCTTAATTATTCATCTGTTGGAGGATTTATGAGAGGTTTTCAGTTATTTTTGCTATTGTGAATAAACCTGTTATGAAATGCCTGCATATGGTTTTTTGTATGCACATAAGTCTGAATTTTTCTGGGATATATGCTGCAAAAAAGTAGGGGCTATGGGACATGAATTTGTGTTGTTCTTTCTTAGCCACACCAGTTCATGTCCCATAGTCCGTAACTTCTGCCAGTAACTAATACATTCTCTATTTCTATATTGTTTTATTTCAAGATTATCATATACATGAATTAATATAGTATATAGATTTGGGGAATTACATTTTATTTTTTTATTACTTTTTTTGTTTCGCTAAGTTTTATGGTGCAGACGGGGATTAAATTTTTTACTCTACGTAATTCTTTACAGATTTATCCAGCCATGAATAGATCAATAGACTGTTGCCTTTTATTGCTTTATTACATTGAAGCAGTTATACCACAGTTTGCTTAACCATTCATCTGTTGGAGGACTTATGAGAGGTTTTCAGTTATTTTTGCTATTATGAATGAAACTGTTATGAATGCCTGTATATGGTTTTCTGTATGCACATAAGTCTGAATTTTTCTGGAATATGTGCAGCAATATTTTAAATTTTCATTCAATACAATTTCTCAATTTTCCTTTTTATGAATCATGCTTTTGGTGTCAAGTTGAAGACAATTTTGCCTAGCTCTAGATCCTGATGATTTTCTCCTGTTTTATTTTTATCCCATAAGTTTATAATAAAGAGGCTGACTACATTATTTTATCATAATTATGATATTTTAATAGTAGTGAACATTTGTCATTATTAATCATAATTATGATTCTTTTGGATTTACTATTTCCTTTAGAATCAGTTCTGATAAATTGTATTTGTCTACAAATTTTAGTTGATATAAAAATGTTGATAATTTCTTCTCATTTTTAAACCTATAAAGTGTAATATAACATATATCCTGATAAGTGTATGAAACATATACAGTTTGATAATTGCCTAATAAGAAAATAGTTGTATATCGAGAAATAGAACATTTCTAGCACCTCAGGAAAAAAAAAATATATATATATAGATATACATTCTTTGCAATCCCAAATTTTCCTAGATTATTAGTCTAATTTTTGTGGTGATCACTTTATTTTTTCACTTTTTGCTTTTACCACTTAAGAATTATTATTAATATTTTAGTGATAGCTGCTTTGTAGTTTACATTAATCGTTTATATTAATGGTTTATATTTACATAGTATATACTATGTCTGGCTTCTTTTGTTCAATATTCATTTTCAGATATTCAGCCATATTGGAGTATTGTGATATTTTATTCATTCTCACTTCTGTATAGGATCATATTGCATGATTTTGGACAATTTATCCACTCAAATATTGATCACAATTTGAGTTTACATATATGTGTGTGTGTGTGTGTGTGTGTGTGTGTGTGTGTGTGATCATTATGCTTTAAGTTCTGGGGTACATGTGCAGATCATGCAGGATTGTTACATAGGTATACACATGCCATGATGGTTTACTGCATCCATCCTCCCGTCACCCACATTAGGTACTTTTCCTAATATTATCCCTCCCCAATCCCCCCACCCCATGCCATCCCTCCCCTAGTCCCCCTATCCTGAACAGACCCCAGTGTGTGATGTTGCCTTCCCTGTGTCCATGTGTTCTCACTGTTCAACACCCACTTATGAGTGACAACATGTGGTGTTTGGTATTGTGTTCTTGTGTCAGTTTGCTGAGAATGATGGTTTCCAGATTCATCCATGTCCCTACAAAGGACATGAACCCTTCCTTTTTATGGCTGCATAGTATTTCAGGGTGTATATGTGCTACATTTTCTTTATCCAGTCTATCATTGATGGACATTTGGGTTAGTTTCAAATCTTTGCTATTATAAACAATGCTGCAATGAACATATGAGTGCATATGTCTTTATAATAGAATAATTTATAATCTTTTGAGTATATATCCAGTAATGGGATTGCTGGATCAAATGGTATTTCTATTTCTAGATCCTTGAGGAATCACCACACTGTCTTCTACAATGGTTGAAATAATTTACACTCCCACCAACAGTGTAAAAGCATTCCTATTTCTCCACATCCTCTCCAGCATCTGTTGTCTCCAGATATTTTAATGATCACCATTCTAACTGGTGTGAGATGGTATCTCAATGTGCTTTTGATTTTTATTTCTCTAATAACTAGCGATGATGAGTATTTTTTCCTGTTTGTTGACTGCATAAATATCTTCTTTTAAGAAGTATCTGTTCATATTTTTTGCCCACTTTTTGATGGGGTTGTTTGTTTCTCTTGTAAATTTGTTTTAGTTCTTTGTAGATTCTGGATATTAGCTCTTTGTCAGATGGGTAGATTGCAAATCTTTTTTCCGATTCTCTTGGTTGCTGGTTAACTCTAATGATTGTTTCTTTCGCTGTGCAGAAGCTCTTAAGTTAAATTAGATCCCATTTGTCTATTTTGGCTTTTGTTGCCATTGCAGGTGTTTTAGTCATGAAGTCCTTGCCTATGCCTATGTCCTGAATGGTATTGCCTAGGTTTTCTTCTAGGGTTTTTATGGTGTTAGGTCTTATGTTTGTATCTTTAATCCATCTGTAGTTAATTTTTGCATATGGTGTAAGGAATGGGTCCAGTTTCAGCTTTCTACACATGGCTAGCCAGTTTTCCCAACATCATTTATTAAACAGGGAATCCTTTCCCCATTGTTTCTGTCCCATTTGTCAAAGATCAGATGGTTGTAGGGTGTGTGGCATTGCTTCTGAGGCCTCTGTTCTGTTTCATTGGTTTATATCTCTGTTTTGGTACAAATACCATGCTGTTTTGAATACTGTAGCCCTGTAGTATAGTTTTAAATCAGGTAGAATGATGTCTCCAGCTTCGTTCTTTTTGCTTAGGATTGTCTTGGCTATGCAGGCTCTCTTTCGGTTCCAAATGAAGTTTAAGCTGTTTTTTTTCCAGTTCTATGAATAAGGTCAGTGGTAGCTTGATGGAGATAACATTGAATCTATAAATTACTTTGGCAATGTGTCCATTTTCACAATACTGATTCATCTTAACCATGAGCATGGAATGTTTTTCCATCTGTTTATGTCCTCTCTCATATCCTTGAGCAGTGGTTTGTGGTTCTTGAAGAAGTCCTTTATGTCCCTTGTTAGTTGTATTCCTAGGCATTTTATTCTCTTTGTAGCAATTGTGAATCGGAGTTGTTCGTGATTTGGCTTTCTGTTTGTCTGTCTGTTATTGGTATACAGAAATGTTTGTGATTTTTGTACATTGATTTTGTATCCTGAGACATTGCTGAAGTTGCTTATCATCTTAAGAGATTGTGGGCTGACACAATGGGGTCTTGTAAATATACAGTCATCTGGACTGCAAATAGAGACAATTTGACTTTCTCTTTTCCTAATTGAATATCCTTTATTTCTTTTTCTTGCCTGATTACTCTGGCCAGAGCTTCCAATACTATGCTGAATAGCAGTGGTGAGAGAGGGCATCCTTGTCTTGTGCCAGTTTTCAAAGGGAATGCTTCCAGTTTTTGTCCATTCTGTATGGTATTGGCTGTGAGTTTGTCATAAATAGCTTTTATTATTTTGAGATATAGTCCATTGATACCTACTTTATCATTTTTTATTGCATCTATTCAATTCTTCTTTTTTTTCTTTTTTATTAATCTGGCTAGCAGTCTATTTTATTGATCAATTCAAAAATCCAGCTCTTGGATTTATTGATTTTTTGAAGAAGTGTCTCTATCTCCTTCAGTTCTGTTCTGATCTTAGTTATTTCTTATCTTCTGCTAGGTTTTGAATTTGCTTGATCTTGCTCTTCTAGATCTTTTAATTGTGACTAAAGAGTGTCAATTTTAGATCTTTCCTCACTTCTTATGTGGGCATTTAGTTCTATGAATTTCCTTCTAGACATTGCTTTAAAAGTGTCCCAGAGATTCTGGTATATTGTGTCTTTGTTCTCATTGGTTTCAAAGAATATCTTCATTTCTGCCTTCATTTCATTATTTATCCAGTAGTTATTCAGGAGCAGGTTGTTCAGTTTCAAAGTAGTTGTGTGATTTTATGTGAGTTTCTTAATCCTGAGTTCTAATTTGATTGCACTGTGGTCTGAGAGTCTGGTTGTTATGATTTCTGCTCTTTTGCATTTGCTGAGGAGTGATTTACTTCCAATCATGCGGTCAGTTTTAGAGTGAGTGCAATGTGGTGCTGACAAGAATGTATATTCTGTGGATTTGTGGGAGAGATTTCTGTAAATGTCTATTAGGTCCACTTGGTCCAGATCTGAGTTCAAGTCCTGTATATCCCTGTCAATTTTCTGTCTCGTTTATCTGTCTAATATTGACAATGGAGTGTTGAAGTCTCCCATTATTATTGTGTGAGAGTCTAAGTCTCTTTGTAGGTCATTAAGAACTTGCTTTATGTATCTAAGTGCTCCTGTATTGGGTGCATATACACTTAGGATAGTTAGCTCTTCTTGTTGTATTGATCCCTTTACCATTATGTAATGCCTTTCTTTGTCTCTTTTGATCTTTGTTGGTTTAAATTCTGTTTTATCAGATACTAGGATTGCAACCCCTGCATTTTTTTCACTCTCTATTTGTTTGGTAAATCTTCCTCCATCCCTTTATTTTGAGTCTATGTGTGTCTGCACATGAGATGGGTCTCCTGAATATGGCTCACCAATGGGTCTTGACTCTGTCCAATTTGCCAGTATGTGTCTTTTGGTTGGGACATTTGGCTCATTTACAATTAAGGTTAATATTGTTATGTGTGAATTTAATCCTGCCATTTTGATAGCAGATGGATTTTTTTGCCCATTAGTTGATGCAGTTTCTTTATTGTGTTGATAGTCTTTACCATTTGGTACATTTTTGCAGTGGCTGGTACTGGTTGTTCCTTTCCATGTTTAGTGCTTCCTTCAGGAGCTCCAGTAAGGCAGACCTGGTGGTGATAAAATCTCTCAGTAATTGCTTGTCCATGAAGGATTTTATTTCTTCTTCACATATGAAGCTTAGTTTTGCTGGATATGAAATTCTGGGTCAAAAGTACTTTTCTTTAAGGATGTTGAATATTGGCCCTCACTCTCTTCTGGCTTGTAGGATTTCTGTCGAGAGATCTGCTGTGAGTCTGATGGGCTTCCCTGTGTGGCTAACCCAATCTTTCTCTCTGGCTGCCCTGAGCATTTTCTCCTTCATTTCAACCCTGGTGAATCTGACCATTATGTGCTTGGGGTTGCTCTTCTTGAGGAATATCTTTGTTGTGTTCTCTGTATTTTCTGGATTTGAATGTTGGCCTGCCTTGCTAAGTTGGGGAAGTTCACCTGGATAATATCCTGAAGAGTGTTTTCCAGCTTGGTTTCCTTCTCCCTGTCACATTCAGGTACACCGATCAAATGTAGATTAGGTCTTTTCATATAATCCCATAAATCTTGGAGGCTTTGTTCTTTTCTTTTCACTCTTTTTTCTCTAATCTTGCTTTCTCATTTTATGAGTTGATCTTCAATCTCTGATATCCTTTCTTTTGCTTGATCTATTCAGCTATTGAAACTTGTGGATGTTTCCTGAGTTCTCTTGCTGTGTTTTTCAGTTCCATCAAGTTATTTATGTTCTTCTCTAAGCTGATTATTCTAGTTAGGATTTCGTTTAACCTTTTTTCAATGTTCTTAGTTTCTTTGCATTGGGTTAGAACTTGCTCCTTTAGCTCAGAGACGTTTGTTATTACTCACTTTCTGAGGCCTGCTTCTGTCAATTTATCAAACTCATTCTCCATCCAGTTTTGTTTCCTTGCTGGTGAGGAGCTGTGATCCCTTGGAGGAGAATAGGTGTTCTGGTTTTTGTTGATTTCAGCTTTTTGCGCTAGTTTCTTCACATCTTCATGAATTTATCTACCTTTGATCTTTGAAGTTGATGACTTTCGGATGTGGTCTCTGAGTGAACGTTCTTTCTGTTGATATTGAAGCTATTTCTTTCTGTTTTTTAGTTTTCCTTCTAACAATCAGGCCCCTCTTCTGCAGAACTGCTGAAAGTCCACTCCAGACCCTGCTTGCCTTGGAATCATCTGCAGGGGCTGTCGAACAATGCTATAAGGATATTACTTGAGACTGAATAATTTATAAAGAGGTTTAGTTGATGCAAAGTTCTGCATGGCTCAGCAGGCCTCAGAAAACTTACAATCATGGCAGATGGAGAAGCAGGCACATCTTACATGGTGGCAGGCAAGAGAAAAAGTGAGGGTGTGAGAGCACAGGAAAAAGTATTATTTATAAAACCATCAGATCTCATGAGAATTTACTCACTATCAGGAGAACAGCATGGAGGAACTGCCCCTATAATCCAGTCACTCCCCTCCCTCCACATGTGGGGATTACAGGTCAAGATGAGATTCAGGTTGGGACACACAGCCAAATCATATCAAGGATATAACCACATGAAAACATAATTGGTTATTTATCTCATTTTCAAATTTAACTTGGTGCCCTATATTTTGTTGTTGTTGTTAAATCTGCCAACTCCAGAAACAGGGAAGGCTGTTAGAATGCTCATATTACTATTCTGGTTTCTGGAAACAACTACTAAAATCCCACAACTTAAAAATCAGCATAGTACACTTAGCCAATTTTCATTTGTTAAATATTTTTTCACTTTCTCTGTCTTCTTTTTCTTTCTCTTCCCTCCATCCTCCACTGTGGTATAAGTAGTAGTAGTATAGTTATAAAATAGTAACATAGTAGTAGCAGTAATAGTAATTACAATAACAACAATAATAAAACTGTCTCCTTTTGAATAATGTTTTCATGTATGTGTCATCTTCCATGATTTGTAGTGATTTACAGATATATTTTCCATACAGATCTTGGAAATTTAAAAGAGGGAAAAATAATCACAGAAATATATTTAGTTTTTCATTGTTTAGATACATTCTTACTGTGAAAGTAGCCTTCTTTGTAAGAAAGGCTGGTAAAATGAAGTTGAGAGGTAATCTAGCTTAATTCAGAGCCCAAAGCTGCCTACTAATGATTGAAGTGGTAGTGCAGTTACTGTTTTTTTATTACTAGATGAGTTGCTATATTCCTTTTGTTCATTGAACAGGAGAATTTGAATTACATGAGTTCACTCTGGCATTGTATGGGGAAAATGAAGCAGATCATGTTAGGACAATTCTATATTAATGAACTGAAGTGGAAGTTTGAGGCAAATGTGATCCAGTTAAGTCATTTGGTACTTCTTGTTCTTTATAACTTTGGTAATATAGGTCAATGTATATGTAGAACTAATAAAACAATGCAATCAATCCTATTTATACTCTATTAGTAGAGTAATAGATTTAAGCATTTGGTCTTAAATATTTGTAGAACATGGCAACTTTAATAGATAATTTGGAACCATCAAGTGAAACACACGTTAGTGGATATTGTGCTGTATCAGGAGAGCAATTATTAAAAAGTGTTATAATATGTTGCTTTTGACATGACTCGTATTGTTTGCTCCATCATTCTATAATTAACATTTATTCTGTAAAAAAATTAAATATGTGTCTGGCCTTGTAACAAATGTTTCACTAAGTTTATTGCATTTTTATCTACTAATATATCTATTAGATATATATCACCCCAAGTTTATGAATATATTAGCAAGGGACTCAAAGTTACTCAATTGTGTAGTAGCTAAGCTAGTATTTAAACATACTTGCAGTTAATTCTGAGGCCAGTTTTTAATTACTGGGACAAAATGGACATGCAATCATGTCCACATTTAAAGGATAACATTTGACAAATTTTGCCACATGTATGAACACATGAAAAAAAATAAAAATAATGCACATATCTATCACCCCCAAACTTTCTCATGCCCATTTATCATCCATTTATCTTACCCACTCAGTCACCCATCTTGTCCCCAAGCAATTACTTATCTGCTTTATGTTATTAAATATTAATTTGCATTTGCTATAATTTTATATAAATGAAATCAGAGCATGTAATCTTTTGTCTGGTTTCTTGTACTCAGCATAATTATTTTTTAAGATATATCCATGTAGTTGTCTATATCAAGTGTTCTTTGCTTTATGTTGCTAAGAAGTATGTCTTCATATGGATATATCACAAATATTTATCTAGACCTATTGCTGAACATTTGTGTTTCCAGTTTTTGACCATTACAAATAAAGCTTCTATGAACATTTGAATGTAAGTCTTTTAATGGACTTACATTCATAGGCATGGAATATCTGGGCCAGAAGTTAGGTGTGTTTTTTTTTTTATTGCATTTTAGGTTTTGGGGTACATGTGAAGAACATGCAAAATTGTTGCATAGGTACACACATGACAGTGTGATTTACTGCCTTCTTCCCCATCACCTATATCTGGCATTTCTCCCCATGCTATGTCTCCCCAACTCCCCACCCCCTGCTGTCCCTCCCCTATTTCCCCCTGACAGACCCCAGTGTGTGATGCTCCCCTCCCTGTGTCCATGTGTCCTCATTGTTCAACACCCACCTATGAGTGAGAACATGCAGTGTTTGATTTTCTGCTCTTGTGTCAGTTTGCTGAGAATGATGGTTTCCAGGTTCATCCATGTCCCTACAAAGGACGCAAACTCATCGTTTTTGATGGCTGCATAGTATTCCATGGTGTATATGTGCCACATTTTCCCTGTCCAGTCTATCATCAATGGGCATTTGGGTTGGTTCCAGATCTTTGCAATTGTAAACTGTGCTGCAATGAACATTTGTGTACATGTGTCCTTATAGTAGAACAATTTATAATCCTTTGGATATATACCCAGTAATGGGATTGCTGGGTCAAATGGAATTTCTGTTTCTAGGTCCTTGAGGAATCGTCACACTGTCTTCCACAATGGTTGAACTAATTTACACTCCCACCAACAGTGTAAAAGTGTTCCTATTTCTCCACATCCTCTCCAACATCTGTGGTCTCCAGATTTTTTAATGATTGCCATTCTAACTGGCATGAGATGGTATCTCAATGTAGTTTTGATTTGCAATTCTGTAATGACCAGTGATGATGAACATTTTTTCATATGTTTGTTGTCCTCATGTATGTCTTCTTTTGTAAAGTGTCTGTTCATACCCTTTGCCCACTTTTGAATGGGCTTGTTTTTTCTTGTAAATCTGTTTTAGTTCTTTGCAGATTCTGGATATTAGTCCTTTGTCAGATGGGTAGACTGCAAAAACTTTTTTCCATTCTGTTGGTTGCTGATTCACTCTAATGACTGTTTCTTTTGCTGTGCAGAAGCTGTGGAGTTTGATTAGGTCCCATTTGTCTATTTTGGCTTT